>JAXDDW010000053.1:2440000-2515000 GCA_034670385.1 Hoplostethus mediterraneus
CCCCAAGGGGAAGGGGTAGGGGGGCAGGGGGCGGGGGGGGGGGGGGGCCTGGGGGGGGGGCTGGGGGCAGGTAGGGGGGCAGGTAGGGGGGGGTAGGGGGAGTAGGGGGCGGGTTTAGAGGGCAGGTGGGGGCAGAGGGGGGGGGGGGGCTTTTTTAGGGGGGGCGGGTTAGGGGGGCTGTAGGGGGCTTTTTAGGGGGCGGGTAGGGGCGGTAGGGGCGGGTTTTGGGGGGGGCTGGTAGGGGGGAGGAGGGGGGCAGGTGGGGGGGGGGGCAGGTAGGGGGGCGGGGGGGCAGGTGGGGGGCAGGTGGGGGCTTTTTAGGGGGCAGGTAGGGGGGGGGGGTTAGGGGGCAGGTGGGGGGGCGGTAGGGGGCGGGGTAGGGGGCGGAAAGGGGGGGGCAGGTGGGGGGGCGAGAGGGGGGGGGGGCAGGTAGGGGGCAGGTAGGGGGCTATCGGCAGTGTTATGCGGACCCCGACCCCCCGACTACCTTCCGACGGTCCGACGCAGATGAAGACGGTTTTCAGGGGTCGATGGCTTCCAGCTTCATTCCATCTTTAAACCACGATCCGCTCTGGTCTACTTCCATCACCTGGTGGGAGACGGTGAATCAGTACTATCAAAACGTACAGTCAGTACTTATACTGCCATCCGGTGGTGAACTCATGGGACAGTTTGGGGAAAGTCTGAATCCTGTCCTTAACAACAGAGTTCAGATATCCAACAGAAACCATCGGTGTGTTTGGTCCTTCAGCTGATTCAACCAAACCAGAGAAACTACAGTCGGTTGATTTAACAAAACCAGAGATACTCTGGACATTTCTATTTTTTTTAATACTTTTTCACTGAAATTCATTTATCATGTAGGATGATTTCCAGGCTAACGGTGTCATGATGCACTAGACCACGTTAGCCGTCTCTCTGGCCGTCTCTCGTTAAGGGCTGGAGGTGTTGAGGTTCTCACCCTGGCGAACAGCTGACCAGGAGCGTCCGTCTGACCCGCCAGCTTCTTCGACACATCTGGACCCAAACAGAAACACAGCAACCGGTTTAGTCCGGTTTAGACGAGGACGCTTTCCTGACTGTTACAGGTTACCCCCCCCGCAGACCAACCACCTGACCAACTAACCACCTGACTAACTCCCACACTAACCGGATCTCTTGAAGCGGTGCCCTATGGAGCGAGACCAGCCGATGCTGTGGATCAGCGGGCTGTACATGTGACACCAGAAGTCATCCGTCCCGTCATCACACTCCTCATACACCAGCCGGAGCCGCCCACCAATCACCTGCAGGAACACACACACACACACACACACATTCACTATTTTACCAGCCAACAAAGTATTCAGAATAGAAATGGACGGTGAGCAACATTCAGCCACAACCAAACATGTGGGAGCGTCTGGCTGCTGGCCGGGTCACGGCTGGCACGGCTGGTCACGGCCGGGTCACGGCCGGGTCACGGCCGGGTCACGGCTGGGTCACGGCTCCTTCAGGTTTTATCGGGAGAGTTGACTATTTGCCTTTTGCATCTCATTCTGTCTTTGGTATTTGAGTTCTGAAGGCTTTTATCCGTTAAAACTACACACCATCATCTCATTTTGGGGGGGAAAATGATGCAACTGCTCAATATTTCAAACATTCAGACCAAAATGTTACTGTTTTGTAAGGATGTCAGACAACTCTTGAATAAGAAGGTTTAACGACGAGCAAGCGCTGGGTCCAGTGGAGGACAGCGCTCAGTCAGATGTACTCAGTATTCAATCAACAGCAGCACCAGCCTCCCATGATTGTGCCACATATTACAACTGTGGAAAAAAAAACAGTGACTGCAAAAACTGAAACTCCATTCAGCGGACCGACCTGCTCGACCAGCGCGACCCGGGTCCGACACAGATGGGTCTTATCCACCACCTCCACCCTCATCAGCTTCTTAAAGGGGAACTGCATGCTGTCCTGGACCTGGAGGACGACAGGAGGTCATGTAGGACACCTAAATACACTGTGTGTGTGTGTGTGTGTGTGTGTGTATGTGTGTGTGTGTGTGTGTGTGTGTGTGAGACCTTGACAGAGAAGTCTGGCGGCAGTGTTTTGGACCCTGTGAGTCTTTTGACCAGGAAGGTTTTCCAGTTGGTGCATCGATGGAGGATGGCTGAGGACACAGAGAGGCAGGGAGGACAGTTTGTTATTATTGCAGCCATGAAACACAGAGAAGAAACAACCCAGGATGTTGTTTCTTCCTGAGTATGAAGCACTAGGAGAGCTACCGGTGTTTTCTCAATGCAGAAATATCACATGTAACTTGATCTACCATGATGGACTTGTCTACTCTTCTTTGGTGTTCATACCAGTTAAGAACACATGAAGAAACATCTGGACATGAGCATCTCCTTCTACCCATAATGCCTTGTGTCCTGGGGTGGTTTCCTGTAGCTGGTTGGATCCCGTTCTCTCTCCTAACGAACCACCACAGTTCTCCTGTTAGAGGACTGAGATGTGTTCAGGCGTCTCTGTCGGTTACTCGGTGAATGTTGTTGTTCTCACCTGGAGACCAACCAGCTAGAGGAGTTTAACAAACCCACCAGAACACGCTGGCTGTGAACGTGCCGTCAACCAGTTAATGCCTGAACTCCTGTGTCTTCTGTCGTCTTGTCAAACAACCGAGGCTATGTAAGAAAATACCCAGACTGCCCTCAGTGAACCTGGACTTACATCTGGGCGGGACCAGAGGTTTCCCTCCGGCGGCGCACCAGCCGACAGGGTGGATGTCCGGCACACACAGGTTACACCAGAAATCTCTGGCGGAGTCGCTGTCGAAACCCTCGTACCGCATCAAGGCCTTGAACCCTGCACACGCGCACACACACGCACACACGCACACGCACACGCACACACACACACACACAATGTCAAAAAGAGTTCACTATGCTGCTAAGATATAGAAAAGTATACTAAGTACATAATAATACGGTGTGTGTGTGTGTGTGTGTGTGTGTGTGTGTGTGTGTGTGTGTGTGTGTGTACCAGCCAGTTTGATGATGCCGGCTATCCAATAGACTTTCATGGGCAGTCCACTGTCAGTGTTGGGGACCTCGACCCGGACGCCCTCGCTGATGTCGCCCCAAGACTTCCCCATCGGCACCTGCAGGACAAAACATCAACAACACTTCTTCTACTGTTTCCTGTATTTACTCGTCTTTCAGTTCCAAGAAGAAGAAGATCTGTATTCACATAGCACTCATCTAAAGTACAATAACATTTCAATATTACGTGTGTGTGTTGGACCTACATGTTTGAAGCAGCTGACTGGCGCTCCCGCCACATCTCCGTCTCCTAGGTAACGGCCCCAGTCGAACACTTCTACGGAAACTACTGGAAACAAACAACAACATCAACAAACAAACAAACAAACAAACAACAGCAGCATCTGGCCGTCTTATTCTATTAAAACATAAACTTTTTAAAGCGCCGCACACTGCTCGCTAGCGCCCTCTGTGGTGTATTTTGGTGGGAGGAGATTGTGGGAATAACAGGCAAACTGATGGTGAAAGTAGAAATTTGATTGGCTTGATTCAGGAATAAAGTGAAGACCTTTTCATTCAGGATAGCTCACACATGACATGGTAACAATATTGTAACTTAGATGGTTGCAAATAAACTGTAAATAACCGGGGGGTCTGAATGTGTCAGTACACAAATCGGTCAAATCAAATCCGGCCCCCGACCCGCCATTTGAGAAACATGACTCTCTCTCCAGTACAGTACTTGGCTCTCTCGCCCCGCCTGCTGGTGGCTCAGGACATGGTAACCTACCGGTCTTTTTGACGCTGCTCTGCTGGGTGGCTTGGAACTGGGCGTAGGCGGCTAGCTTGGCCATCAGGGGCTGTTTCTGCAGGACCTTGGCCTTCTTAGTGGGGGGCTTCCCCTTTAAGACAGACACAGAGAGACGGGTTAAAGTTCCCCTTTAACACAGAGACAGGTTAAAGTTCCCCTTTAACACAGAGACAGGTTAAGGTTCCCCTTTAACACAGAGACAGGTTAAGGTTCCCCTTTAAGACAGAGACAGGTTAAAGTTCCCCTTTAAGACAGAGACAGGTTAAGGTTCCCCTTTAAGACAGAGACAGGTTAAGGTTCCCCTTTAAGACAGAGACAGGTTAAAGTTCCCCTTTAAGACAGAGACAGGTTAAAGTTCCCCTTTAAGACAGAGACAGGTTAAGGTTCCCCTTTAAGACAGAGACAGGTTAAGGTTCCCCTTTAAGACAGAGACAGGTTAAAGTTCCCCTTTAAGACAGAGACAGAAGTGTTTTTTCCACTGCAGGTACTTGGTACTGAGTTGCAGGAACTTCGGCTTTTCCCCGAAAAAGGTTTCTCTTGGATATCTCCTGGACCCAAAAAAGTTCCTGTAGTACTTTTTGGGGGACCAGAAACCATTGGGGCAGTGTTGCAGTGGTGAACAATGCTGATTGGCCAATACAAGCTACACAAAAATCATCAAGTTCGCGTCCGTTTGTCATGTTTGTATACCAGGTTTGTGCGTCTGTGTTACACCTGTGTGTCTCAATCTGTGAGTTAGTGTTGTTGTTGTTGTTGTCTTTGTTACCTGTAGTCTGGCGAGGATGCTGGCCTTCTTGGAGTTGGAGGAGTAACTCCTGGAGCAGGAGACGCTGCAGAACCTCTTGGTTTTACTGTAGAAAGCATCTCTGACACCGACCATGCCGCACATCTCACAGGTTGCTGGGAGAGAGGACGAGAACAAACCTCTTGGTTTCACCAGGTTTCCAACTACAGACGTAAAACACCGGCCACTCGGACCTCCAGCCGGTCAGCATCAAGACAAACACAAAAAAAATCAAAGAAGGTGAGTGAGCTGAGTTCAGGTGGGTTTATCCTCTAATTTGTACCACAGACCTCAGATGTCGGTGGAGAGAAATGGAGATGGAGAGGAAAAAAAACAAACGAGGATGTTGTCAACCCTCTTGCTTTCATAGACCACCTTTGTCACATTTCCAACAACTCTGAACTCTGAACTCTGACAGAGCGGGACTTCTCCTTGAGCTAGACTTTAGTTTTCTGGTTAAAAAAGGTTGATTTCTGTAGTGATGCTTTCAGTAATGTTGTCAGACACACAAATAACAATCTGAGTCTGTCAGTGGCAAAAACAAGCACTTTTAGTGGACGTACTTTGACCGCGTGCACTTGCCCCTACAGATTACGTTGCAGCCATTGAGCCCGTTTCATGACTGCCGACTGAGTCGATCTACCGGAGCAACTCCGAAACTTTTTGCACCTATTTTGCAGTATAATAGACGATTTTGTGGATATAGAGGCCAGGTTGAAAAATCCCGTAATTGCCCTTTAACCCCATACTGACCCATGCCGGCCTTGCCGTCCGGGTACGTATACACCTGCCCGTTGGTCTTGATGAGGGTCAGGGAGGAGGAGGACGGGGGGGTGAGTTGAGGCACGCCCACCCCTCCTCCCCCGCCCAGCTCCTCCTCCTCGCTCTCCTCGGGGCTGGAGCCGCTCCCCCCGCTGGACTCCTCGCTGCAGCTGCTCCTGTCCTCCTCCAGGCCGTCGAACATCCCGAAGGAGTCACGGCGCTTCCTGGAGGAGGGACGCTCCGCCTGGACGGACACACGCACACACACACACACACACACGGACACACACACACACACACACACGCACGCACACACACACAGTTTGGATTTATGCGTTTATAGCAGAGTAACCAGCAGAATAGAAGTCAGTTTCTAGATCACCAGCATAACAAGGAACGATTAGGTCAAAGGTCAGAGGTCACAGCACCCTAACCATACTGTTAACACACACACTTCTTCAAATGATCTACTTCACATTTTTCAGAATTCTTAAGAAAGATGTGGTGTCAGTTTGTGTACACACTCACTTGGACACACACACACACACACACACACACACACACACACACACACACACACACACACACACACACACACACACACACACACACACACACACACACACACACACACACACACACACACACACACACACACACACTTCAACCTATCCGACATGACAGCTGTTGCATGCACTGGCTCTACACCACTGGGTTTGGTGCTCGCAACCTGCCGGCGCCACTGCAGTGCAGTGCGGTGCGGTGCGGTGCGTGTGAGGGTGAGAGAGAGAGAGAGAGAGAATAGATCAGTCTGTCTGTCACGCACTGTAGTCATTCAAAAATCGGGCAATTTAATGTTGCCTTGCCAGTCGGTGAAGCGTCATGTCCCGCAGCACATGGCTCCAGGTGTTGTGTGAATCTTCGCGACTCTCTCTTAAATTCGGCCAACATGTGATCCATCACAGCTGCACTTTATTACAATAACATCTCAACTCTTTACATCGCGTGCGGCCGTCCTGCACAGCAATGCATGGAAGAAGACAGAGGGGGTGACAGACGGACCGACTCAGAAAGTTCAAGTTGTATTGACGTGAGTTGCTGCTTGGTGGATAATGTGCACGCCGAACTGTGGAGTGAACCATCAACCCCCTGACGGCTCTCGGGTCACGTGCTAACACGAATGCACCTTCGCCCATAAGCAAGGCAACATTAAAACTGCCTGGTTTGTGAATGGACTGCGACTGAGTTCTCTTTCGTTTGCGCGAGGTGCCGGCGTGTATCCGGGGGTAAAGTGATGCATGTGTCGCTGCGTGTTACCGGCACACTACCGGCCATGCACTCCTTCCAAACCAGCCGCCTTCACTGCAGCACTCACAACCACAACAAAGGAGGAAAATAAGGCTTCCTGCAGCACAGACCAGGCGCCAAACTCACCAGGTCTCGGGTGTTCTCCATCGGCCCGGCACGCGGGAGGCCCTCGGGACTCCGGTGGACTGGCAGCGGGCCGGGCGGGGGGCGACACTCTTGCCGAAACGCTAAAACGGGAGAAATAATAGTAATAAAAATCCAGCAGCAGGCATATCAACAAAATTATCATATTTTCAACGCGCATGCGCGGCGTGCACACCCGCAGACGCCTCATTGGTTCGCTGCTTCTTCTTCGCAGGGTGCGGTTTAGAGTAGATGAGGAGTCCGCCAGCGCCCTCTGTTGTACTGCGGCAGCAAAGTGTGTGTGTATGAGAGAGAGAGAGAGAGAGAGAGAGAGAGTTTTTAAACCTGGAATTGAATTGAACAAAATAAAGAAACAGACTTCTGACTAACATGTGGTCACAGCAGAGAATAGGAGAATAAAACACTCCAATAACCAACAACTAGTTGAGATGTTTTTAAGATGTCTAACTGCCCTGACCTCTAGGGGGCGTGAGCTCGATGCTCAGAGAGAGAGAGAGAGAGAGAGAGAGAGAGAAACCCCTTACCCAAAATCACTCACACTTCCAAAGCACACACACACACACACACACACACACACACACACACAACTCTCACCCCCACATCTGGCATAAATCAGCACCACCCCCCTGCCCATCACACCCTTACTTTCCAACCCGCTGTTTCAACTACTTCCTGTTCCAGTCACTCGATTTGTGTGATTTCAAAAAAAGTTGGACACTCTTTTTTTCCAATTTCTGACATTTGTGAAGCACGATCAATCAGCCGTCAGTCCAACACCAGAAAAAACACCAATATAGCAATCAATATGAAATACTGCACATCCATAAAACATACAATTAAATCTTCATCAGTATCAGAATCAATATGAATCCATCCTATACAGACGTACTCAGATTTAGCAACGTTAAATAAAACCATTTAAAAGTCTACATGGTTTCCAGCGTTGAGGCTGAAATGAAAAGTGAAGGTTGAGTAGACGTCAAGGAACATTAAAGCATCATCTTGTCCACGTGGACGTCTCTGGTATTAATATTAATATTTATTATTATATTATTATATATATATATATATATTAATAATAATGTATTTAGTGCTGGTCTGAAAAGGTCCTGGGTGACATGAGAGATGAAGCAGACGAGACGTTGAAAAGACGTCTCAGAGGGAATGTCCTCAAATCAAAGTATTAGTTTATGGCCTGGAGGGAACAGAAATGTTTACGGCGTCTTATGTCTCTTTTACCTTCATCAATCCGTTTGTTGGCGCTCGGGTTCAAGTGACTTTTTCCTTTTTCACAGAACCGACTTTCATCTCAGAGCCTCAGAAGCTGATCTGATGAACTTCAATCTTGTGGTTTTTGTGTGTATGACGCTGCACAGGGAGGTCAGAGGTCAAGGTCAGCCATAGGCCACGCCCCCTGTAGATGTTCAGGCCGCGGCCCTGCAAAGCACCAACATTCTTCTTGAGGTCTTGGGGGATCAGACCCGGGACCTTCTGCTCAGCGTGGACGAGGTTAAGGTGTATTAAACTACAGGAGAGGTCAAAGGGCAAAGCTCTTCTGGGTCCCAAACTAAAGGAATTAAAAAAGGATTAATAAAATAATAAATGAATAAAGGAACTAAAGTCTAATAGTCACAATATTTCATTGGCTCACTGACCTTTAGATCCTGTGTTTTGTCATTTTAAACACAATACAATGCAGATAATAGAACAGACAGAAAGACACACAACCTGCTTGACTACTTGAAGTCACAGGAAAACAGTTTTGCTTCTGTCATTCAACCACAGTCTGGTTGAAACGCGACGTTGGAAGACATTACGTTAAAAAATGACCAGGTTTTCGGGGGGGGGGGGGCAGTGCAAAAAACTAAACTGCAGTGAACTCTTAGCAAAGATGGAAATAAAATCTCCTCACAGATCACCACTTTAAAAAACAACAGTGGAGGGCGGAGCCACGTGGAACCTGATTTTTCCCCGTTTAGATGAAAAAAATCTGAGATCCTGTTTTCGGCTTCCTGTGTGAATGAAGCCGATGCGTTCAGGATCCTTTCATTTCTCGGGATTGTTGTGTGCGACAAAGACTCTTTATCCGTGGATTTCACGCTGTTGTAACGCCCCACCTTACCAAACAGCATGAGAAATCCCTTTAAGTGCCACGTTCAGCCCGTGCAACCTGCAGCCGGTAATTACACGGCGGCTTCTCCAAGCGTTTCGGCTTTTTACAACCTTTATTTATTTATCCGGGGAAGATTTGTTGAGCGCGTGTTCAGCGCCGCCCTGCTTCACCTTCAAACGTTTACACTGACAGCAGCACAAACACCATCAAACTGCCTTCCTGTTGTTTGGTGTGTTTTTTATTATTATAGCAGAAAATGTTTCATGGATCTAAAACATCAACGGTGACCGTCAGGTTTCGGTGTCAGCCAATCAGAATCAAAGAGCAAGGGCTTCTTTCTAGACCGACGATCAACAATCATACAGGAGAAATCCATCAGAGGAGAGAGACCAAGTTCTCCACCGACAGTAGCCAAGATAGACCAGCATGCAATGCGGTAGCCTCAATAGACCAGAATTCAATGCAGCCACAAGACAGGATGCGTCTTGAATAAGGGACACAACTCCTTTTCTCGACTTGCTCTATCTATCATATCTCTCTCTCTCCACCTGCACGTAGAAACCCACAGCTGAATGCAGCAAGTTCAGCCACCTTCTCTGAGGGTTGTCGAAAGGCATTCTGGGAAATGAAGTAGAAGTGGATGAGGCCGGTTGAGGGAAAGTGGGGACACTTCATCACAAAATAACTCCTGATATGTAACAGTGGAGAGGATCTGAGGGGATTTGTCCTTTAAAGGAACACTGAGCAGTAAATTTTACCTTTTACTTTTACTGTATTTTTTTTATCACTCTGTAAAGCAAATAAAGCTGCCTTGCCTTGCCAAGGACCCTGCAGATAGGATCTCACACTGGACCATGAATTCATGAGTCGGTGAACTGTCGGAAATCAACGAGGTGTAAATTCAAGATTCAGATTCAAGACTTCAAGACAATCTGAAGATTTGAAGTATTGTAAATCGTCACTGATCTGTTTGTCGTAAACTGTGATCTATATCCTGTTTTCTGCTCATCTAATCTTCCCAGAAGAATAAGGACAATTTAGTTTCACTTCATGTAAAAGAGCAGTTTCATTATTATTAGTAGAAACTCAGTGAAAGAGAACATGTCATTTTTTACAGTGATATTAGTTATAACATGTTATTACAACCCTCTTGGGATATGTGGTGCTAAAACTGACCCCGCTCTAAATAACCACTATTCTCTCTCTCTTCATGTCCCTCTTTTAAAATGTGTTTCTGAATTTCACCATTGAACTGAATGGCAAAGTCGCCCAGATAATCTAAAGAGAATAAAGGAACGAGGATTTACAAGTTCGGGGGGTTGAAGGAGTTTATCAGGCCTACACACTCCGACTGTAGGCAGCAGTACACAAAGTTCCCTGGAAAAAGAATCACCTCCAGAGATTTAACAACACACACACACACACACACACACACACACACACACACACACACACACACACACACACACACACACACACACACTGTTTACTGGTTGGTTTGCTTTCCGCCCCCTCGCTGAAAGCATCATCAACATCTAGATGAGTATTTAGCTCCTGGAATGACTCACCTACAGAACTGACATGTCTCAGGTCTGCACAGAACAAGATGCCTTGCAGATCCATATTTGTATTGATTTAATGTGATGCACCGATATGAGACTATTGACGGTTTTATTATTGCTTAAGGAAATGATGGTTGCTCTTTCCCCCTGATGAAAAACCAGCTGTGATATTCACACAGGGAATTTTAGTTTGTACCAAATTTAGTGACCTTGTGGTATTTTATGGTACTTTTTTTTTTTTACTATGAGATTTTATGTGGTGTAATTGTTTGACCTGTAGCAGCTGGATGATACTTTCAAGTTTCCCTGCAGAGGCATCAGTCCTCAAAACAAAGTTCCTCCATTTAATATCATTTGCAACCACTTAGTTATATGGACTAACTTAGACTAACTTAGTTACAAGTTTCTGGGGACAAACTGCAGCAATTTTTTATATGATCAATTATTAGACATAAGTCACCAAAGTGCTTTGCACAGATGCACACAGTTTAGAGGCAACATTGATCCTAAATGCATTCCTGTTTGTTTGTTTTTTTAAGATATAGCTTCTCAACAGGTTTCTGACAATTTTTGTTTTTTTAATTTTATATTATATATATATTATAATGATTAAAAACTACTAGATCAAATTTGGACTCACTTGGACAAAGGTAAAGCAAGTGGCCATACCTTGCCATACCCCACTGACTTTAATTTGCTGATATTTATATAGTAAATCCTTCCATAATGTATTGTAGGATCACCACATGTGTTTTCCGTAAGGGACAAGCTCATAAAATGACCTCGGAGTGTCATTTGCCCCATGATCAGCCAAGCTGGGGTAGCTAGATTATTCTCAGCGGCTGGCAGGGCCGAGCTGCACCAACTGGCTGTTTGTCTCATCTGGATCATAAAAGACGGACACACAATGAAACGTCGCGGGCGCTCGGAGAGAAAGTAACACCGGGGCCCTCTCGGTGAAGCTGTAAATCGCCTTGAAAAGGGAACAAGATGTTTTGTGCCCGGCGAAATTTTTTATTCTGCGCATGATGACGCGCAAAAGTACGTCTGTCTCCGCTCCGCACGGCTAGCAGGCTTGCAGGAAGTATGTTGTTGAATCGGTGGGAAAAAAGAGCCAAGAACCAAAAGTCGGTTGTTGAATCGGAGAAAAAAATAACCATGCCTAATCCGTGAAGCTGCAAATTCAACATTTCCAGGCTGTGCATCGTTACCTTTCGGGCGCAGAGGCCAATTGAGGGGTAAGTTGGAGCCGTTAAACGTCTTTTTAAACGAGGTTTTCCATCAATGGGGTCGTAGCGTATTTGTCGAGATCTTTGTGTGGGTCCGGGCTAGCCTGGGGTTGCTAGGGCTAGCTACTAAGCTAACCTCTGGGTACCTTGGTTATTCGTCATGCAGAGGCGACAGTTTTCATTTTGGGCAATCCTAATATGTTTCCCATTAAACTAAAGCTCAGTGTTTCCCGGTTTTGTCCAAATATATGCCTCGGTTGTTTGTTGTTTTTGCTCAGTATTTTGCTGTAATATTGCTTTTGGGACTTCCGTTTTCCTCTCTTTCTAGCATCGTGGGGGGTTGCTAGTTGGCTAGGCGCTAATGCTAACGTTAGCTCGGCCGCATAGCCTGCAAGCTCGCCGTTGCACCTGATATTAACACAACACCTTAATGTAATAAGGATCGGCAACGTTAAGGCCGCTCAATCTGCATTTTATTTTGAATGAAATAAAAGTTGCCCATCCTCACACTTGGCCGAGGTAGCAAGTTAGCAGGCTGTTTGCAGGGCTAACGTAAAGCGAGGCTAACGTGTTCGCTAGCCAGTTAGCATGGGGAAAATGGCTTGCTGCTCGAAAGCCATTTTCCGATGGAAATGGGGTCTCAGTGAAAGTGGGTTGGGGTCTGTAAGTGTTGTGGCTGCACTGTAACCAGCGTCATTTCGGGGATGCATCGGTGAAACCGTGGTGTTTGTGGGCTATATTTCCCCACGGCCGGGCTCGGCTATCGGTCCCCCCGGCCTTGACGTTGCCCAAATTGGGGAGTCGGCCGAAGGAAATGTCGGCCGACTCGGCGGTAAAGATGCCCCGCTTTTGTCCTGACAAATTCATGCCGGGGCTGAACCCGGTGGAGAAAAGACGAGCCAAGGTCAGAAGCAGTGATTTAGTCGCTTCGCCTTTTATCGAATCTGGGTTGACCGTCGAAAATAATGCGACGATTTCGTCGATTTGGAGCTTTTTTTGCACGTTATGAATTGCTCGCCGAATTGTCGAAGCCGGGGACCTCTGGTTGTCTCAAATCAAAACAACGCATGTGTAAACAGGAACCGGGGTCGGGTTATTTGTGCATGGAGGGGCGATTTCTCTGAATGCGGGTTACCTAAGAAGATTTTATCCCCGCAAGTTGTAGAAACAGAGGGCGACTTGTGAACGGCGCGGATTGCAATTTTAACCGTGCTGCTATTTTTTAGTCTTCCTCGGACGGATTGGTTTGTTTACATTATCTTTCTCCGAGCTCACAGAAGGAAAAAAGTTGGAAGGAAAAAAAGTGAAAGCATTTTGATTGGTTGCTGGCGAGGGGCCTGATTCAAATCTGTCTGTGAATGAAATGCTTGATTTATGATGTGAAATGTGTTGTTATTAAAGCCTCTTGTCTCTCCCACTCTGTCAATTCGGCTAATTGGTTACCATTTCATCTAATTGGCCCCATTGTTTGATACACAACATCCAGATTGCATTCCTTCTTACCTCATTTGCACGTGAGAAAAATAGTAATTCCAGCCTTGTATTTTCCTTGTTTCTATTGTTAATATGATGATGTGGTAAATTTCAGTTCAAAGCATTTCATTCAAGAAAGCTTTAGGCCTTCATCCTGATTGATCAATGCTTTTCCCCCTGCCTCTGTGTCCGAGCAGGTGGAGAGGGGTGCAGCTCTGTAATGTTTTTCTATCTGATAGTGCTGCCAGTGCTGTGATCTAGTTATAACACTGCCTCTCCATTTCAAAACCCACTCCTCTGCTGAAACGGTCGTTAGGCTCGCCGTGCACCGTCGTTCCTGCTTAGATTGTTTCTGAATAAACCACAAAGGGAGCAGCCAACCTTTTTATCCTTGTCCATTTATGAAACACCTGGCTGATGTTTTGGACGTGAACACTTCTGGATACAAGCATCAGATGAATTCCTAAATAGATGCTCAGTGTGTTTCATCGGGCAAGGCGGTAACATTGCAAGGGTGGGGTTTGATTCCTTGTGTAGCTCAACGGGTAGAACCTGGCCCAGGTGTACGCATGGTTAAGGATTCGCATTGTAGATCAATGGGTAGAGTTGGGGTACTAGTCCTGCAAGGGTTGGGGGTTTGATTCCTACAGGGGTGTTCTTATGTGTAAATCCATTCAGGACGAACTAGGTGTACAGTAACGGTTATGGGATGGAATCGAACCTCAGTGAGGCAGTAGGGACCTTTGAAGGGCCCTATGCAGGGAAGGAGGATGCAACATTTCCACCAAGCTGCTGCAGCTTTTGGACAGCAGATATGTGTAATGCAATGTATACTACTACTACTACTACTACTACTACTACTACTAAATATCTGACTTCGGCTTCTACTGAACGTGCTAAACTTTGCCTCGCGTGCTCCAGAGTAAGAAGTACAAAAGGGCTTTTCAGACAATGTAAGTTTCCAGAGTTTCACTTAATGGCTCAAACCGCCTGGCACTTGGCGTCTGCCGTGCCTGGCGGCTGCTCCCCGGGCACGTTTTCCTCGAAAGGGTATCCTTGTAAGGGTGTAAGGGGCGTAGGGTGATCCCTGCAGACTGGAATTTGGCCTAGATGTGGTTCTTCTCAGGGCAGCCCTGCAGCTTGGGTTCCTGCTCAGCTGTAGCCTTAAGATTGTTTTAGTCGAGGGAGGGGGTGTTTTCTTTTTTATTTGTGCTTTTCGCTGCTCTCTACGATAGCCTGCAGACTGTTTTAGTTAGTTACAATGTGTAAAACTCCGCTGTAGCTTAGCTTCCATTTACAACCCTCCGCTGTAGCCCGGGTGTCGGTGCTGCCCTCCGCTAGCCGTTAACCGGGCAGTCGGCTCAGAGTTACCGGACCTGACTGCCGGTGCTGTTTGGACCCTGAATGTGTTGTGCAGCTTCAGTCCAATCCGTTTAAAGTTATTATTAAAGTTAGAGTTATTACCTCTGTACCGAAGGTCCACTCCACACACACACACACCCTTTCATTCACGTCATTTACCCATTTACCGCCATGTGTAAGCTTGAGCAATTTCCGCTTCTTGCTTATTAAGGAAATACCCGCTATGCTGGGTATTTTTCATTTTCAAGCACTATTTTTCCAAATGTGTTTTTCTTTTTTTTTTGTTGCTATTTTGAGACTGGTAGTGAAAATAACACCGATGTCTAATAATACCTTGCAGCTGATAAAACAGATTTTTTTCAGATATAACTACTCTTAAAAACGTATTTTATCCTCGTACTGTTTTGTGATCTGGATAGAAAGTATGGGGGAAGAAATCCAGCCAAGTCTTCAGCTGTAGAGCCACATGGGCTAGTGGTCAGTAGTCCACTGGAGTCATTAAGGAAAAGAAGGTGTGGGCTCATAAATCCCAAATATGCAGGATTCTCCTGTTGGCGTGTGACGGGTGTTTGTGGGTCTCGTTTGCAAATGGCATTAAAAGCCCAGTCCAGATAGAAGTTGTGACGGCTCCAAGGCACATCAAACACAGCTGCACACACACCCGGCGAGGATTGGAATCTGATTTATTTTTTTCCAGTTTGTTTAGGAAAATCTTTTTTTCTCCCCCCCCCCCCCCCCCCCAATCTCTCGGGTCTATTTACACTTGTGTATAATGTGGCTTGGGGCCCTGCGTGGATGAGTGCAGGGTGAGGGTTGAAGAGTCTGCTAAACAAGCTGCAGGAACAAATACGAGGCTTTCGGGAAGAGGTGCAAGTAGAAGAATTGATTGATTGATTGAATGTAGAGCGTGGTGTGATCACTGCCAGGGTTGGGGGTTTCATTCCCCCGTGTGGCTCAACGGCACCGCCTAACAACGCCCCCACTCACGGTGCAGCATCCACGTTTCCTTCTGACGGTCAGATAAACACTTTTTAATTAAAGATCACAGAGACAGCACGGCGTTGTTTCCCCGGGTAGTTCAACGCCGTCTGAATCTCCCCAGGTGTGTTTTTATTATTTTATTACCTTGTTTGAAATCAATTTGATTTCAGCTTGGAGGCGGTTGATTTGGTGACTTACTGTCGTATTGAGTTTCCCTCAGGGTTTCGCCTCCGCTACATCCAATCAGTGTTTGTAATTGATTAGTTTTCAAGATGTTGTGCTTTCTGTTCTGTTCAGTTTTGTATTTTTGAGTTATTTCCTGGAGAAATGATGAAGCAGATCTGGTGTCAGATCTGGTGTCAGAATGCATCAGTGGTCTTTGATTCATGCCTGGAAGACCGAAGTCGGATTACATGGTTAGATTTGACTGTTAGATGGTTTATTTGAATGTCCAGTATTTTTTTTAATTATTATTTTTTATTATCATTATTATTTTTTATTGTTAGTATTTTTTTTAAATCAACAACAATGACCAATTCCCCCTTTTTTATTAAGGCATTTCTGGTGTTTTTGTCCCTGCAGAATGAATGTGACTATAGGGCTTACCTGCGCTGTGTGTGTGTGTGCGTGTGTGTGCGTGTGTGTGTGCGTGTGTGTGTGTGTGTGTGTTCCTGGGCTTCCCTTCATCCAGCGCTCCCCCTCGCTCCACCATTTTCCTCTCCCGCCAATCAAAACCTCTTCCACACCTTTTTTTTCCCTTTGAGCAGCCGACTTTTTTTTTCTTTTCTTTTTTTTCTCTTTCCCCTCCTCCCTCGCTCCCAACCTGGGCAGTCTACCACCCACCGCCCCTCCTCTCTCTCTCTCGCTCTCTCTCTCTTTCCCCCATCCCTACCATTTTCTCTCTCCTTGCGTTTCTCTCTCTCTCTCTCTTTGACCTTCCTCCTCAGTCTCTCTTCGCCTCCCCCTCCCCCCGTTTTGCCTCCCCAGCCCTTTCTCCCTCCTTGTAGCTCTTTCTTTCTCTTCCTCGTTTCCTCTGTCCATCCCTACCTCCCCCATTCTCTCCTTCTCCCTTGCTGTTTTTATTTTCACCCTCCCCCTTCTTGCTCTCCAATTATCTCTCTCCTCCTCCCCCATTTTCTTTTTTTCTTTGTCTCCCCCATTTTCTCTCCCCCCTCCGTCAGCCAGTGAATTCATTCGGGCCTCGGCAGTGTAAACAGCAGCTGAAGGAGGAAATGCTGTTGTGTTTTTTTTTTTATTGTTTTCAGTGATGCTGGAGTCCATCTGGCGGAGCTCCTTGATTGACTTGATGAGACCGCCGGCTAGTCCAGATGGCCTGCTGGGCCTGGAGAACTGAGCCGGGCCAGGCCAAACCAGGCTAGGCAGGGTTAGAGGAGGGTCCATGGATGGATGGCTGGATGGATAGATAGATAATTTATTGATCCCTGGGGGGAAATGATATCCTCTGGAGGCTGTATCACAGGTGTATCTAGCCTGTGTGTTACGTGGGCAGGGCTTTGCAGAGCGACGTCTGCAACTCCACGATCTCCTTAGATATTTATTTTTATTAATTTAATCAATAGTCTTTTACTTTCATTTTGTGTGCGTGTACTGGAGAGATGAGGTGTAAATGTAATCTGTTACAGATTATCTGCTTTAAATTATAACCAGCATCCGACTCGTTATGATCACTTCAAGTCCTTAAGTAACTCTCGTGTGTGTAATCAGTAATATCTCAAATGATCAAGATTCAAGGCTAAAAACAGATAAAACAGATCAAGATTGAGACATGTAATATTAGATGATTGGCTGACTTGAATCATCGACTTTAAAGCCTGAAAATGGAAAAGAAATGTGCAGGTACGTCGAAATAAACTTCCTCTAGATAAGTGGAGTCTTAAATACACGAGCAGATGCTGAAATCAACTCGCTCATGCAAGCCTGTATTCTGGCAGCTGTTTTACTTGTCAGGTGAAATTGGTGTAAAATTGTATTTGTTCATAAGAGCCGGAGGTAAAAGTTTTATGGAGCCTGGAGACGCCGTCGCTTCACTGTGGAGCAAGTAACATGAAAACCATTAGTCAATAGAGGTACTTTTTAGTACTCGTTACAGATGTACTTTTTAACACTTGTTATGGAGGTACTTTTTAACACTTGTTATGGAGGTACTTTTTAACACTTGTTATAGAGATACTTTTTAGTACTTGTTCTAGAGGTACTTTTTAACACTTGCTACAGGGGTACTTTTTAACACTCGTTATAGAGGTACATTTTTTACTTGTTCTAGAGGTACTTTTTAACACTTGTTATAGAGGTACTTTTTAGCACTTATTATAGAGATACTTTTTAGTACTTGTTCTAGAGGTGCTTTTTAACACTTGTTATGGAGGTACTTTTTAGCACTTATTATAGAGATACTTTTTAGTACTTGTTCTAGAGGTGCTTTTTAACACTTGTTATGGAGGTACTTTTTAACACTTGCTACAGGGGTACTTTTTAACACTCGCTATAGAGGTACATTTTTTACTTGTTATAGAGGTACTTTTTGAACACTCGTTATAGAGGTACTTTTTAAACACTCGTTATAGAGGTACTTTTTAACACTCGTTATAGAGGTACTTTTTAACACTCGTTATAGAGGTACTTTTTAGCACCCGTTATAGAGGTACTTTTTAGCACCCGTTATAGAGGTACTTTTTAGCACCCGTTATAGAGGTACTTTTTAGCACCCGTTATAGAGATACTTTTTAAACACTCGTTATAGAGGTACTTTTTAGCACCCGTTATAGAGGTACTTTTTAGCACCCGTTATAGAGATACTTTTTAAACACTCGTTATAGAGGTACTTTTTAGCACCCGTTATAGAGGTACTTTTTAGCACCCGTTATAGAGATACTTTTTAAACACTCGTTATAGAGGTACTTTTTAGCACCTGTTATAGAGGTACTTTTTAGCACCCGTTATAGAGGTACTTTTTAAACACTCGTTATAGAGGTACTTTTTAACCCTCGTTATAGAGGTACTTTTTAACCCTCGTTATAGAGGTACTTTTTAAACCCTCGTTATAGAGGTACTTTTTAAACCCTCGTTATAGAGGTACTTTTTAACCCTCGTTATAGAGGTACTTTTTAAACCCTCGTTATAGAGGTACTTTTTAAACCCTCGTTATAGAGGTACTTTTTAGCACCCGTTATAGAGGTACTTTTTAGCACCCGTTATAGAGGTACTTTTTAAGGTACTTTTTAACCCTCGTTATAGAGGTACTTTTTAACCCTCGTTATAGAGGTACTTTTTAACCCTCGTTATAGAGGTACTTTTTAAACCCTCGTTATAGAGGTACTTTTTAAACCCTCGTTATAGCAGAACCCCTAACCCGGGGGGCCCAGTGGTTGGGGTTGACACGGCACTGGACCCTCCTCCCTGCTTTCTCGTTGTAAGCCCCTCTGGATAACCGAGTCAGCTAAATGCAACCCTACTGGTTTAGACTCCGACTAATGGGTGTAATCCAATCAGGATGAAGTCACCTCCCCCCACTTAATCTGCATCCTTCTCCTGGTTTACACAAATGATTAAATGCAGCCTCTGTTCACTTAGATTTGAGTTAAAATATCAAACCCACCATCCTGTTTAAACCTGAGGACAGAAATCATTTCTCAGGATTTCATCCCATCCAGTTCCAGTGTAGTTTTATTTAGTTTTCAGCTTAAATACCCTGCATGTTATCTGGATCACAACTCTGATATTAAACATGCCCATCTTCCTCCTTTTGTTAATCTGAGCCTTGTGGATGAGCTTGCAGTGTGTAACCCAGTGGTTGGGGGGCAAAGTCCTCCTCCCCTGTTCTGCATCCTCCAGGTTCATACAAATTGTAATTACATCCCCTTTGTTAGAGTTTTGCTAATAAAATGCGAGTGAAAGCCAATGTCACCGGTCCATCATACCCCGTATTGAATATTGAATTTGAACAAATCCTTGTTTTATTTATTACATATAAAAAAGTTCAAACATAAAAAGGAGTGGAACAAAATTGGATTGTACAGATGAAATGAATGCAGTGCTCTTGTCAAGTATACTTTTTCATCGCCTGTCGGTCAACGCTTCACCTGCCCACCATCCCACTCTCCTCGTTAAATTTGAAGAACCAGCTGCGTTAGGTGTGTGTGTGTGTGTGTGTGTGTGTGTGTGTGTGTGTGTGTGTGTGTGTGTGTGTGTGTGTGTGTGTGTGTGTGTGTGTGTGTGTGTGTGTGTGTGTGTGTGTGTGTGTGTGTGTGTGTGTGTGTGTGTGTGTGTGTGTGTGTGTGTGTGTGTGTGTGTGTGTGTGTGTGTGTGTGTGTGAGAGACACCCAAACTAGGCTGACGGGTGAAAATGCCCTCCCCCAGCTTTCTGCAGAGGTGCCACAGTGTCGTGACGTCAGGAACAAACACCGGTGTGTCAATATTGGGCCACCGTGATAGGAGCCACCGGCAGCCGGGTGGCTTGGCTTCTCAATGCAGTGAAAACTGAGATGAGGGTTGGTTTGTACCCAGCGTAGCCCGAGAAATGGGCTGATTCAAGTGGATTTAACTCAAAGGGCCAGAATAGTTTTATTTGGTTTAGTTGGTCAATGCACAGTTTATATTCAAGTATTCAGAGTCAGCAGTATTTTTTATTTTCATTTGATTGGTTAGTATCCAGTATACCGCAAAATCTAATGATTCAACCAGTCAGGCCAGCAAGCATTTTTTTTAATAATAATGTCTTATTGGGCAAAATCCACTTCATATTAAATAATGTTGCCAAAACTTTATGTTTGTTGATGTGATGGCAAGTATTAAAAATGAGAAATGGCTTATTAAACTCTAATATCAGCCCACCAATCATGAGGTTTTTATCGTTGCAATTTAAATGAAATAAAATAAATAAATGAATTTAAAAAATGAAATCACAGCAATTACTTTGCTTTAATAGCGTAATTAACATTACTTTGGAGGTTAGTAACGCTGCCAAAGTAAGATACTGTTTGTAATTGACCACCATGGGGGGAAGGGAGGTTACTACTGCAGTGGTTTTCTGAAGGCTGTGAGGGATTTAGAGCATGGCTTGCCGGCTTCATTCGCTCTCTTTACACTATCAACAAAGGTGTGCCCTGCCTACTACATGGCTTTCAATGTTGAAACCCCAATGCTGTCAATTTGTGAACGGCTCAGCGAATGGTGTTCTGGTTTTGTTTTATGGTCATAATGAAAGGAGAAAGAAATGAGAGCCACAATTTGAAAAGTGACACCTCTCTACTAAAATGATTGAGAACTCAATGAGTTAATAAATATTGAGTATAACTTTGGATGATGCTTTTACCCCCAAAATGAATTTCTCACTGAAATGAAAATCACATTCTTCTTGTAATGAATTGTTGAAATTTTAATGCCTTTATTCTGATTTACTGCAAACACAGTAAATTATATTTAAAATATACTACCATACATACAGTACTGTGCAAAAGTCATAGCCATATGTAAAAAAAAAAAAAAAAAGCTATTAAATATCAAAAAAATTATATAAAGAGCACTAATGTAAAACATGCAGAAAATAAACATCCAAGACCAAATTTATGTAAGACTTTTGCACAGTACTGTATATTTACATATATAACAATGGAGTTATACATATACAAGAATGAAGCCTTCCCTGAAAAATGTTAGGAGTTCATTCATTATTTTACTAATAAAGTAATAAAAGATAATTAATAAAATAAAGTAGTAGGATATCAGGCTCCAGATTTCCCCTGCTGCTCGTTTCCTCTGTCCTCCCTGAACACTCTGCTGTACTGCGCTGCTTTCAACCTACTACCCTGTTTGCTTTAGTGGAAACTATTTCTCATATGAACCTCTCATACGATCCGATATTTTATCAATTGTTAATAGTTCCCCGTCTGCGGGCTCTTTCCCTACTTATTTGAAACATGCCCGACCTCTTTTAAAGAAACCCCCTTTAGGTCCTCTTGTTCTTAACAATTTGAAATGTATTTCTAAGCTGTTATTTTTATCCAAGGTTTTAGAGAAAGTAGTTTCCTCTCAGCTGAATGCTTTTATGAATAACCGAATCTTTTAGAAATTTCCTTTTAGAGCTCTCAACAGCACTGAGACTGCACTTCTTAACGTCACTAATGATCTACTACATACTGTTGATGTTGGTGATTGCTCTATTTTAATCCTTGATTTTAACACTGCCTTTCATACAGTCAACCACACTATTTTACCTGACTGGGAAAAATGGGTCAGCACCACAGGCGCCATTAAGTATTTCCACTGGCACTTACCAGCAGGTCTTTTTCAGTGGTTATGGGGAATGCATCTTTGTTCTCTGCTCATCTTGCATTTGGGGTTCCCCAAGGTTCAATTCTAGGTCCCTTACTAATCTATATACTTCCTCTAGGTCACATCATTTGCAATTCACAATTGAAATCCATACCTATGTGGATGCTATATGTTTCCATAAATGCCACTAATTCCTCCAATCTAGCCCTAGTCAAAGACTGCCTTACAGACATCAAGTGTTGAATGTCCCAAAATGTCCTCCAGCTTAATGATAATAAATGTGATTATTGTTTTCTTTTTACCCTGCCAATTCTAGTAATCATCTCTCTTAAAGTGGGTAACCGCTTACATTTTTTCCCTTCTTGTGTCTCCACAGTGTTACCTCATTGGCTGGTGTGACCCCCAGGCCCGCCTCCTGCTCGGGTGGGCCCTGATTGGCTGAACCTGCACCCACAGCTCTTGGGGAGAAAATGGCTGTCACCACCCACAGCTGAAGAGCTAAGCCCCACTATTTTCTCCCCCACTTCCTTAACATCACTGTTCATTGCTTTGTTGTGAACTGTGATTTCTCCCAACCAATTTGAATTGGAGTACTATGGCAATGCATGATATGAGCCGTGCCAAGGGTTTCCCCTGTAAAGAGTGTGATATGGTTTGCCCGAGTACTCCTAGTCTTCTAGAGCATATGAAAGCACATTACCAGCAAGAAGAGACCGGACGTTTTGAGTGTGAACAGTGTGGCCGAATCTACAAACACGCAGGCAGCTTGGCTAATCATAAAAAATCTCACGAAGTGGGTTCTTTCCAGTGTCCCGTCTGTACCCGTACTCTGCCCAACGCGGTAGCCTTGAAAAACCACCTGCGCATCCATACACTGTCCCCCAGTAGTGCACAGGCAGAAGAAGAGAGTGAAGAGGTAGTTGAAGACAGCGGCCACGACGAGAGGGACTACAGCCTAGCCCAGGACCTCTCAGACAGCTTTGGGCGCTCTCATTTGAATAATAGTGGCATGGGCCATAGTGTCCTGCAGAGCCACGAAACAGAAGACCACGGAAAGAAAGGCTCCCCAGGATCCGACGACGCTTGGGATAGGCCATTCAAGTGTGATCAGTGCGACAGAACCTACCGACACCACGGTAGTCTGGTGAACCACAAGAAGTGCCACCAGCAAGGAACTTTTAAGTGCTCTGTTTGTTTTAAACAATTCAGCAACCTGGCGGCCCTCAACGGCCACGAGCGAACCCACTCCAAGTTCAAGACCCCCGGTGCGTCCATGGTGAGCAGCAGTAGCAGCAGCAGTAGCCTCCACGACTCGGAGCGTGGTAGTGGCAACCAGTCCTCCCAGAGCGACGACGCAGCCTCCTGCTTCTGCCACCTGTGCCAAGTAGCACTGCCGAACAAGGCTGAGTTCCAGGAGCACATCCTGCTGCACAACGCAGCCTCCTCCTCACTTGGCCTGTCCCGCAGCTTCCCAGGCATCATGCCTCACAATCTGAGTGCAGTTCGATCCCCAGCTTACACCCCTGCCCTGGGGGACCCCCTACCCCTTCCACCTTTGCCCAGTGAGAAGAGAGGCCCGTATGATCCCATCATGGGCCCTCCAGTAAACAATCCCATTTACACCTGTGCTTATTGCGGCGCAGGTCACCCAGATCTGGAGAGCCTGAAGGTCCACTACTTGACACATGATCCCCACCCTGGCTCACACGGCCAGGACAGTTCCATCCTTAACTCAGACGGGCTGAGTTCTGGCTCCCAGGGCTCGGTGTCCTCCTCCTCCGGAGGCCGTGTGCCACAAGCCAACTCCCCAGATGATGGAGAGCGCCGCTTCAAGTGTGGGGAGTGTGGCAAAAGCTACCGCCATGCAGGGAGCCTAGTCAACCACAAGCGTTCCCATCAGACAGGCCACTACCAGTGCACCATCTGCTGTAAGCAGTACCCTCACCTGGCGGCACTGCACAGCCACCTACGTAGCCACAAGGGGCGCCCCTCCAACCCATCCATTAATAATGACAGCAACGACTGGCTATCTTCAGAGCCGTTGACTCTGGACTCCCAGCAGAGCTATGTTCAGGAGGGTAGCGGTGCCACCACTCCCATCTCTTTGCCAGGTAACCTGGGTGATGCTGCCCACTTTGTGCCAGATGGTGGCCACAGCAGTGGATTGGACTCTCTGGAGTTCCATGACCGTTTTGATGGCAGCTCTCTGTCCCAGAGCAACTCGGCGCACCGCCAGGCCGATAGACACATGTGTGCGGACTGTGGTGAGATGTACGGTGACATATCTGGCATCAAGTCACACATGTGCCCCCGGCGTGGCCAGCAGCAACAGCAGCAGCAACAGCAGCAGGGCAACATGTCCAACGGCTTCCTGGGGAACATGAACTACCACAGCCCTGGTGGAACCACGCTGCCCTCTGGAGGGTCCAGCAGCTTGAAGGAAGGCAGCAGCCAGCGACAGTACTCCCAAAGCGGAGGCAAGAGGATGGGGAACAATGACAAGGATGATGAGGATGATGGAGAGGTGTACCAGTGCTCGGTGTGTGGCAACCACTACGCTAGCCTCAGGGCCCTCAGGAGCCACCTGCGTAGCCATGCCAACAACCCAACAGGGCCAGGACCTTCCACCCTGGAGCATGATTGGAGGATGATCTGCTCAACATGCGGCCAGAGCTTCTCCAGGAAGCAGGACCTCCTGAATCACCAGTTAGTCCATGGTCCGCAGAGGCCAGACGGGCAGTCCCAGAGCTTAGGAGGCAACTCGGCTAATGGCAGTGACAAGATGGATGGGCGCAACCATATTTGTGTTGACTGTGGCATGTTTTTTGCTGACCGCCACCATCTGATCACCCATCTGTGTCCTGGTAAGAACCGGGCCAGCACGCTGAGCAAGCAGGGCCTGAATGGTGCCAAAGGCATGACTGGAGGAGATGGTGTTTCTGGTGGGGTTGCTGGGGGAAGCCGCGATGTCGGGGGTGATGGGCGCAGGCCAATGGTTGACCAAAGCGACAGGCCCCACAAATGCGACCAATGTGGAAGAGGGTACAGACACCCCTGCTCCCTCCTTAACCACAAGAAATCCCATAAAACCGGTGTTTTTCGCTGCCTGGTGTGTCAGAAACGCTACTACAATCTGCTGGCTCTCAAGAATCACCAAAGGACCCACTTTGACCTGAAGAGGTAGGTCCCTAATTCTGTCCTCTTTGAGATTATTGTAAAGAATTCATAAAAAATGGGATGTTCATACATAAATTGTTTTATAAGGTTCAACAGATGTGCTACCAAAAAGTATTTTAAACAAATGTTATGAAAATGTTAGCCGGGACCTTTTTTACAAGGTCCTGTGTGGAGGTCAAAAATAAGTTATTAACTTCAACTTCACTTCATTTTTAAATTACTCCTGTGATTTTGACAATTTCCAAATACAAAAGGATTGTCATGCTCTGTCATCAAATTACTTGGAGAGGACTTTAGTATCTTATTTAACAGTTTAGTTAACTTGAAGCATTGTACTAACACTGCTTAATGAGGGCTTGATTCCCACCAGGCCCAAATGCAAAAAATCTATGTATATGATACTATAAGGTGCTGTAGATACCAAATGACATGTTCGATGTTGCTTCATTGATGGAGCTTAATAATTTCATGCATTTAAGGCAATTCTTTAGTCCTCTCTTCATCTTTACCCACCCCTGCTACAGGCACAAGTGTGAGGAGTGCGGCAAGGCCTTCAAGATCCAAAAGCAACTGATCAACCACCTCCGTCTCCATGAGGAGCACCGGGCCAAAGGCCTCATCCGCACTGGCCCCAATGGTTCCCGTTTCCAGCAGCCTGGTCCATCCCAGATGCAGGGTATGAGAGCAGAATCCTCCAAGGGCCAGGGAATGGGTGTCAAATATGGCCACCAGAGCTTCAAGAAGCCTTACACTTCGGCCGGAACTTCCAGGCCCCAGAAGATTGACCCATCCGAGGGTGGGCGGCGGCCTTTTGCCTGTGATGAATGCGGAAAGACATACCGCCATGCAGGCAGCCTGGCCAACCACAAGAACCTCCACAAGATCGGGGAGTACCACTGCAATGTTTGCAACTCCACCTACCCCAATCGGCTGGCCATGAAAAACCACCTGCGTCTCCATTTTGCCCAGAAGAAGCACAACTGCCAGGAGTGCGGCAAGGGCTTCCGCACCCAGAAACAACTAGCTACCCACACCACAGCTGGGCTGTGCAAAGGCCCGCAGGGTCCTGGGGCCCAGATGGACTTTGAGTGCGATGGGTGCTGCGAAGGCTTTGCCACAGCTGATGCACTCGCAGCCCACGATTGCCCAGCCCAGCACCTGCCTTCCTCCTCTGCCCCGGTCAACACCGCCACTCTCACCATGGAGAGCCGTGCTGTGGACCTGGACTCCGATGAGAGGCCTTACGCATGTGACCTGTGCAGCTGTGCCTACAAGCACGCCAGCTCCCTGCTGAATCATAAGCACACCCACAAGACGGGCGACTTCCGGTGCAACTTCTGTGACAAGCCCTACACCAACTACATGGCACTGCGCAACCACATGCGCATCCACACGCAGCGGAAGAAGCACATCTGCCACACATGTGGGAAGGCCTTCCGGCTGGCCAGATTCCTTCGCAACCACCAGAAGGTCCACGAGGAGGGTGCCACCCCCTTCGGCTGCCCCAGCTGTGGGAAGAGTTTCCAGGGGAGGTCCGGCCTGGCCAGACACCGCTGCGGGGACAACCAGGTAGGCATGGAAGGCAGGAGGAAGGCCGCTGCACCCGCAGGAGAGGGCGAAGAGTGTCGGTACACGTGAGTTCTCGTCAGTTGTTTGTGATTCTTCGAAGTTGAAAAAAATAGTGAAGATCAATTTAGGTCTCTACATGTCTATTACAGGTATATGATCTCCAATCCGGCTTCCTTGGGACCATACGCGTGCCGGAATTCGGATTTTTCTGAAGTTTGGACAAATTGAATTAGTGGAGAGACCAGATAAGTCAACCCCGTTTGCTTTCAGTTAGCATATAATCACACACTTTAGTTTTTCCTAGGCTATCTACAATCAAACATTCAATATTTAGATGTATATTTTTCTGTTTTGTTTTCTTAGAAACATTTTTTGTGTGTAGCATATAAAATAAGTAATAATGTTGTGTGTTCCTTGAACTTGTTATGAATTTGATTGTAGTGTTTTATTTGTTTGTGATTGTCTTATGTAGGTAATATTGGTATGCTGGCCAGTTGCTAGACTATAATCTGTATTAGGCCCAAGTTATGTGATGGGACTCATTTTGATATCTAGGTAAAAGTAAGCCCAAATCACAGGGATGAATAGGAAGTATTTGGAGCTAGCTGCACTGCACATGTCTAGGGGTTATTATTCCTCACAGTTAAATAATTCTTTACTTTTATACGATAGCCACAGGCAACTATAGTAGAAGTTTCCACTACATGGTCATGAGGTAGATGTTCTTTGGGTGTGTTTGACGGATTTTTCATTACTACATTCAAAATTTAGTAACCACCAAAAAGAAAGCTGTGAAAGAAGCTTTTTTGAAGTTGTATCTTAAATGTGTTTTCAGATGTGAAAGAAGCTGTTTTGAAGCTTGTGTCCATTTGTGCAGTGCAGTGAGTGACAGATGCCTCCCAATTCCCACATGACTCCCAGTTGTTTGTCCATAGCTTCTCCCATGTCCTCCCCCCACCTACCAATCTTCTCCCCGTGACCTGTCTAGAAATCATAACTTTAAATGGTACACCACTTTATAGTCTTCTTGAAAAGCTTAAAGCCGGATTTCAGATCATATACCTGTATGTGCTAAATCTAGCTACCTTACACAATGACTAGAACATATTTCAGTATTTATTCTAAAAGAAAAAGTGGTAACCAGTAATTGAGATTAACATGGCTAGAACAGTGAAAACAAACAACCATGTTCTGTGGCTAATCTCCCTTTTTCTGTCTCTGCTATCCCTCCCTACAACCCTTCCTTCCCCTCCCTCCTTTCTTTTTCTTCTTTTATATTGTCTCTGCACAGATGTGACCAGTGCGGCCGCTCCTACCGCCATGCCAGCTCCCTCCTCAACCACAAGAACACCCACACTGTCGGCATCTACCACTGCGCTGTGTGCCTCAAGACCTACTCCAACCTGCTTGCCCTGAAGAACCACCGCCGTATCCACTCCGAGACACGGCGCCACTGCTGCCACGACTGTGGCAAGGCCTTCCGTGTCTCCTCCCAGCTCTACAACCACCGCCGTGTCCACCAGAAGCAGCGGGAGCTGACCTGTCGGTCCTGCCAGCGCGCCTTCCCTACCCAGGCCAGCTTTAGGCTCCACATGGAGATCACCCATGGCCAGACTCCCCAGCCTCGCCAGCCCAGACCCCAGCAGCCCCGGCCGGGGGGCTCCCAGGAGCTGGGCTGGGGGTCGGGCCTGGACCTCACCCTGATGCAAGCGCAAGGCCTCGACCCCCATGGCATGTCCAAAGCTCGCAGCCGTGGGGGCATTGGCGGGGTCATAAAGTCCCATGTTTGCGACCAGTGCGGCAGGTCCTACCGCCATGCCAGCTCCCTGCTGAACCACAAGAACAGCCACAAAACAGGGACCTACTTCTGCAACTCCTGCCAGAAGGAGTTTCCCAACCTCATGTCCCTTAAGAACCACCGGCGCATCCACACTGAGCCCAAACGCTACCAGTGCCCCGACTGCGGCAAGTCATTCCGCGTTTCCACCCAGCTCATCTGCCACCGCCGCATCCACACCAAGGAGAAGCCTTTCTCCTGTCAGCAGTGCGACAAGCGCTTCTCCTCCAAGTCCAACCTGAGGCACCACATGAAGGTGCACTGGAGCGGCTCAACGGCGCCCCCTTCCATGGCCATGGGCGCGCCCAACTTCCTGGGTATGCCCGGCGGCCCCTTCATATAGGTTAAGGGATGAGGGAGGGTGTTGGGCAAGCTAGGTCTAGGGGGAGCCAGTCAAATGCCAAGGTTTCTGGAGGTGCCAAAAAAAGTGCTCACCCTCCTCTTCTTCCTCCTCATTTCCATGTGTGGCTGTGGTGTAGGAGGATAGGTGTGTCTGAAGGACAGGTTGCATGGCTTAGACAGTCCAGGCCCTGCATGCCACACACATGCTCCCATGCACACACACATGCACACAACGCAGGAGGGAGAACACAAAATGGACGCACACATACAGGTGGGAGAGAGGACTCAAAATGGAGGACATGCACATACACTCCCATTCATACACACCTCTGCCATCTTGCTTTATCTGGCCTGTATTGATACGGTGACCTTTCTTAATGGACGTTCCTCCAAGGCCCTGGTTTCTAGAACTGTAATTCTCTCATAGTCCTGCACGTGTATGACGGACTGACTGACAGGCAGACGGACAGGCAGACATGGACTGTAGACAGACGTGATGTAGTTTTTTAAGGTAACTACATGGACTGATTATTGCTACATCTGCCTTACTCCCTACTGCATTTTGCCCTGTAGAGCCAAGGTCCTTAGACCTTTCTCAGGCTGGGATGATGAGAATGAGAAATGTAGTCGGGCCAGGGTTAACAAAAAACGCGTACCACTTGTGTCACATGGGGAAGTTGGCCTGGCTCGGACCCGTTACCGGGCCCTAACCCGTAGGTTAAGAAACCAGACTGTAAAAAACCCCAGGTTGTAAAGACTCTCAAAGTCCTGTTGTAGCGACTTCACTGACAGACTGACAGGCAGCCAGGCTGAGCTGGCTTGGGGCAAAGCCAGCAAAAAGTTGCGATAGCTAAAAGGGCCAGATGGAAAGGGTGAGGGAGTCTGCAGGTCTGGAGGTGAAAGGTCAGACCAGCAATGGTTGTTAATACTCAAGTTACAAGCCATCCTGTCCATTTCAATCCAAGCAGCTGATTGGTCCAATGTTGAAGTTACTTTCTCTGTTCTCTCCACACATTGCTTCACCCCATCCCATATGTGATGATGATGTTGATGACTGTGATTTTTTTTTTTTTTTTTTTGGGATAAAGTCTTTACTTGAGGCCTTTGTCACAATGTTTTAAACCATTGATATTCTGACTGAGTCAGTTTAAAAAAAATTGAATTGCTTGTTTTTGTTTGAAGTGTGAGCAATACATAGCCAGTGTAAGAGCTGTCGTGAGCATGTATAGATTGATGGCGACGGATGAGTTTTATTTTTCCTTTTTATACTTAACTGGTTTGATGAGAGATGGCAGCGACTCTAGGACTGAACGGAGGGTTGGGATGCCTTGTTCTCTCTGAGCTTCTGTTTTTAACGTGTGTGTGTGTGTGTGTCTCTTGCAGCACGAAGATGAGCTTCAAAACCTTGTAGGTCCCCCAACAGACCACTTCCTGAATCTGTCTGATTGGCTGCCTCTTTGACACCCCCCCCCCCCCCCCCCCGCTTTGCTCCGCCCCCTCCCGACCACTTAATCGCTCTCAAAACTTTCTTCTGGGTCAAACTTGTACTGTACGACGCCGCACACCCAAACCAGCTAAACGTGTATAGGCCATAGGATGTGGTGACTCAAAAAAGGAGAAAAAAACGGATCAAAAATTAAAAATACATGAAAAAACAAGTAAAGAACATGTATATTGTTAGGCCCGTGCCGGCATATTTTTTTTGTTTTGTTTTATCCTGTATTGTAATCGTACTTCTGACTGTATTATCTACAGTACCTCTTTTATAAGAAGGAGAAAAAGACGACAGATCATTGTAGTAATGCATTTATTTATATTATTATTATTGATTATTAACACTTGTAATGAACGGCGGTAGTCTTTAGGATGTGTGAGTTTAGAGCTGTGTTGATGTAAAACACCCACCTGACCCCTCCCCCTTCAGTCACAACCCCTGACCCCTACCCATAATCCTCCTCTTCCTGACATGGAGCCAACCAAGATGGACTCCCATAAAGAACTCACTTGTTCCACGAGACTGTGTTTTCCTCCCCTTGTTTTAACTCTGGGTTTGTCACGAGACAAGATGTTCTGCCCCCTGTATCACTTTGGGAAAAAAGAAGTCAGCCCAGGAAACTGTTCTAATGTGTGTTTTGATTGCAGTACGTACGAAGATTAAGGAACTTATTACATATGAAAAATGTTTTTTCTTGCCTTTTACAAAGTGATGTTGTGACAGTCTTTCTCTCTCAAATGCCCCCCCACCCTCCTTCTACCGTTTTCTCTTCACCAAGTTTGACTGAACCCCCCCCACACGCCCATTTAATCTTCCACAAAATCAAACTCACACTCGAAAGGGATGACTTGGTGATTACGTTTTTTTTTTGAGTGAATTCAGTCATCGTTTGAACCTTTTTTATGTTACACTTTTACAGTAACCTCTTGTATTTATTATTATTTTTTTCCTTTTATTTAATTGCGTTTTGACTATTTGGAAGCCTCTGTGTGTGTTTGTCAACACTCACATTGTGTTAAACACATTTGTCAACATTTCAGGAGCACTGGTGCTAGTGAAGTCAAGCCGTGGAGTGACCGTCAAGTGCTGTAGGAGTCGATGTGATCTTGATCTAGAACACAGAAATAACTGTACTTTCTCTCAATCTTTCTTTTGCAATTTATTTTATTTTTGTCCACCAATTCTTTTCCTCGGAGTGGACATGTTCCCGCCTGCATTTCAACTAGTTTTAGAGAGAAGAAAAGATTTGGTTTTGAACAATTATAACCCTTTCGTTTTAAGTTCTAACTTTTTATTTTCGTTTCCATGCATATATATGTAATGCTTACTATACACTTTTATAAACTATGTTTTGATAATTCATTTCTTAACAAAAAACTTGTCCATATACTATAACCCTTACTGCTGAGTACTGAAAATAAATAGCTGGAAAACAGAGTGGAGATCAGTGTTGTCAATCCATTCTCCTTCAACAGCTCACACATACGGTAGAGTAGGAGAGACCCGATAGGCAGCTTCTCTGGCCTCTAGGGGGCGATGGAAGTCTAAAGGTCTTCAAATCCCCATATCGACTGGGAAAATCTGAATGGGCAACGTGAATGAGAAACTCGCCCTTCCATCAGCGACTGCTTTCATGGTGCCCTTGAGCAAGGCTCTTGCCTCCCATTTGCTCCAGTGGAGCTGCTCAGTGGCCTGGACAGCTCCCAGTGTCCTTCAGTAGAAGACTGGTTGTACTGGGCAGCTCCCAGTGTCCTTCAGTAGAAGACTGGTTGTACTGGGCAGCTCCCAGATGGGAATGTGTAACTGCATGACTGTGCAGGTGATGCTCAGTAAACGTGCCCTTAAGTTCGGGTTACGACTGATGAGGCACCATGAAGTAGAAACGTTGGACTCCAACACGAACTCACATGAGTCTCCAGACCAGTGGTTTGTTTTTTTTGTTTGTTTTTAACTGTAGGTTGTGACCCTCTGGTGGGTCGAGACACTAAATAAATAAAAACTACAGGTAATGCTAGATTGTTTTTCACAACTAATTTAGGAGCCATGAGCTAAAATAATCAGAAATATGAGCGTTCATTTGGGCAAGTTGATTGTTAACCCATTGATTACTTTACTTATAACTGTTTTCATCAAAATGAACATCTTTCATAGTTGATCCCGCTATGAAAAAGTTTGGGAACCTCTGCTCTCGACGACCGGTGTCTGGGAATCGAGAAGGATTGGTAAAATGTTGAACTCTCCCTTTAAGAGGAAGGTTAACACGTTCCTCTCTTTGTTTTGTGAAGACCTTGTAGACCAGAGTCGGTGTGTATAACATGATATCCTTTATTGCATTGGGTCTTGATGCACTGGGCAACTTTGTGTGCAGCCTTGCAGGGCAGCCTTGGCCGTTTCCAATGTTCATGTCCTATTGGGCCCAAGTTCTGTCTGGGGTTAAATGCATAATGTAGATTGAAAACATATCAAGACTCTGGTTTCCAAAAATCAGTTCCAGTCCAGAGTTTCGACCTTCACTTACAAAATAGTAGCATTTTGGGGGGATTTACTTTTACTTTACTTACTGTAATATTGTGTAATGAGCATCCGTTACTTGTTTAAATGTGACTTGGTGTCCTATGTGGACACAATCTAGTCTCATCTTTTAGATATGAATGCCAGGTGTAAACAGGACCTTACCTGAGAATGGTTCTAGATCAAACTCCATTCATAGAAATCATAAATCATTCATAGAAAATACTGTACTGTTTTATTTATTTCCATATGAAGCTCTTCTTCCATATCTTTCTGCGTGTGCACACAATAAAGGTTTGTGTTTTATAAAGCTCTGTTGAATAATGACATGTACTGTATCCTGCTGCTCTTATGTTGTTGTATGTTGTTGCTTAGCGCTGACGGCACCAGTGTTGCGGGCTAACAACCTTCCAGTCAATCAGTTCAATAGCTTTAATTTGAGGATTTTCACTAGATCCCAACCTCAACCCCAACACTGGCCAGGAATTAAAAAGGTGATAATTTGTTGAAATGTAATTTAGATGTACATTACGCTTCCCCTTTCTACCATTTTGTGTCCCCAGCTGAATTAAACCACATGCATTGTTGGAGGGGTGTTAAATGGTTGCCAAGGAGCAAAGAAGCCCAAGTAGCCCCTTCTAGTCCTCTGCCAGGCGGACCTGGGGACTCAATTATAGAGATGTTTTTTCATTTCAGTGCATATGACAAACAAATCATACTACATCTATGACATTCATGACTTTGATCATGATAGAAATTAGTTCCATCATTTCAAGTAATGCTAAAAGTGGTCTAGGGGCGTATCCCATTGATTTTGGCATCTAGATCAAATTGTCATTAACTGCAACTTTGGATTTGGAAATCACAAAATAATTTGTGTGTAAGAACCTTTTTAGAAATGAGGCCCAAAATGCAGTCTAAGGTCAGAGGATCTGAAATATAAGCAAAAATAATGAGAAAAATCCATTGTTCATACTGGTCAAATCCAATCAACGGGCCTACACACATGAGGGAATCAAACCATGTAAAAAAAAACAACATTTTATTGTTGTTTTGTTGTAACCTTTTCAAAAGCGTGCCAGACATTAATGTGTTCAGTCACCAACAAATTGAGTTCATTGTTTCATTCTGAGTAGGGACGCTAAACCTTTTTCATGGCTGCGGAAGCTCTAGGATCTCCTGAGACTCGCTTCTCTTCTCTTGAGATGGGTGGGTGCAAGTATAACAGACTGGATCCAAGAGTTGGTCCTGTAACACCACAAGCTTAATTCCTCTAATTGTGGGGGGGGGGTAGCTTTTGACCCTTGACCCTTGCATTCCTTACTACTGGTTTACTGTAATGCTTGATGATCTAGGAGTTTAAGCTTGCAATTCTGTTGCTCTAATTGTAAGGCGAAATACGTTAAAGTTTAATTTAATGGACATGATGCTTCGCCATATGAGGACCTATATGATGCCATTCTTGTACATTTGGCACAAATCCATGTGGGACGAAGACACAAATGCATCCTACATGGGAACAAATGTAGCAAACTGTAAAGGAATGACTGGTTTTCATGTCTTAAGAATTTCATGTTTTTAGACATGATTTATGGTTTCCTACTTTATGCATATTATTTGAATTTTTTGTTTGTTTTGTCCAAATCCCTGTTGTGTATTTCAAAGACAAATCAGAGTTGTTTTTAATGGAAAAACTTCCTGTTTCTCTTCTCGCAGATCTCAGCCCGGTCAGTTCGACCAGCAGTGCCAAGAGCTATGTGTGCAACCAGTGCGGCAGGTCCTACCGCCATGCCAGCTCCCTGCTGAACCACAAGAACAGCCACAAGACGGGGACCTACTTCTGCAACTCCTGCCAGAAGGAGTTCCCCAACCTGATGTCCCTCAAGAACCACCGGCGCATCCACACCGAGCCCAAACGCTACCGGTGCCCCGACTGCGGCAAGTCGTTCCGGGTTTCGACCGCTCTGGTCTGCCACCGCCGCATCCACACCAAGGAGAAGCCTTTCTCCTGCCAGCAGTGCGACAAGCGCTTCTCCTCCAGGTCCAACCTGAGGCACCACATGAAGGTGCACTGGAGCAGCCCACCCCTGTCACGTGGGTCTTCATCCGCCTTCCTCACCATCCCCTCACGACCTTTCCTGTAAATGTTTGACCTCACGGCCCTTTCCACTGAGCATCTGCAGAGGGCGGAGAGTCTGAGTTGAAAGACCAGACCATGTCTTGTCTCCAAATATCTGCAGGGGGGCATGTTTGTGGCTCAAATAATCACTGGACCAGTATTGGTAATCTGGTAATATCTGACCTTGCCTACCTTTCCTTTTAAGCTCCTCCCACAGACCCCCCCCCCCCCCCCCCCATGTCCCATCCTTCTAGTGCAGGGATGTCAAACCGTGTGCCATGGAGGGCCGAGAGTATGCAGGTTTTCATTCCAACCGAACACTACAGCAGGTGATTTCACTGATTAGTCCCTCCTCTCTGGGTGAAGGTGTGGTAATCAGTGAAATTACCTGCTGTGTTCTTGGGTTGGAACGAAAACCTGCATACTCTCGGCCCTCCATGGCACATGGTTTGACACCCCTGTTCTAGTGGGCATGTGTTGATGTTCCCACCCTCCGATGTAAGATCTTGTCCTTCCTTCCAAATATCCACTAACTATCTTGGCTCTATGTTCCCACATTGACAATGAACCTCAATGGACACCTGGAAACTTGACATTGACGTTGAACGGGCTCAAAGGTTCTCTCCTTATTGACCGGTAATGGAATGTTATGTTTCTCCGTTGACTGTGCAAAGGTCTCTGGGATTTGATGTCCAATGACAGTAAATGGTGCTCTAATTTTCTTCACTGACAATGAACAGGGGCCTTCAGTTTCTCCATTGACAGTAAACAGGACTTTAAGTTCTGTACTTACAATGAGCAGGGCATTGTCCCTTTCCATTGACATTGAATGGGTCTCCGAGTTGCTCCACACTTTTCCCATTGACAGTAAACTGGGATCTGAGATTCACTCTCCAACAACATTGAATGGGGCTCTGAAGCTTTCTCTCCACTGAGTCAACCGGCTTTGAAGTTTCCCAAGTGACAATAAAATGGGCTGTAGGTTTCTCCATTGAACTCTAAGTCTCTCTCCATTGACAGTAAAGGGGGCAGGTGGTGGTACGACTGGTGGAGATTGAGGTGGAGTGCTGCTGTTCTGGTTCCTCTCTACAGCTAGCTCAGATACTGCCGTCCTGCAGCATTTTAAAAATTTGTATTGGTTTCAGCAGAGCTCTGGTGTCATTAAGATCTAAATGCTGTTCAGGGCCCTTCTCCATCCTGCCAAGATACATTTCTGGGGAAAAGCTAAGCTAAATGTCAGCTGGCCCAGCTTCAGTACCATGGCAGATGACTTCCATGATGTTTCCTCGCCCCCCCCTAGTCCCTTACTGTCTGAAGCAGTAGGTTCAGGGTTACAGCAGAATTGGGAAGAGCTTCAATCTACTCTTTCCATTGACAGAAAACTAGTTCATCTTCACGTTGACAGCAAACGGGACACAAAGGTTCTCTCTCCATGGACAGTGAACAGAACTGTTTCTCCACTGACTGAAAACGGTGCTCTTAAACTGTAAAAATGGAGAGGAGGTGGAGTTGGAACCGCCAAACAACAAGACAACAAGGTGTCTTTCCGGAGAAACCATCTCCCCTGAAACTGAGAAGACACCCCCGACATCTGCTGGAGGTCGAAGTGAGAAAAGGAGATTCTGGGTTTTGTACCGGAGAGGATACAAACTGCATCTCCTTCCTCCTCCTCGTTGACCTTCACCTCCCTCTGTGGCTGCTGAGAACAATGCTCCTGTACAGATGTAAAGCAAAGGGCATGCACAGTTAAACAAAGTGTACTCGGCTCTTCCTCTGAGGCATGTATACCCGTCCGTCAGCCTAATTACTGTGGGGACAAATTGGGTTGTTAGCATGAGAGCGTTTTCACTTGCATACGCCTTTAAGTGGACACTTTTACCCAAAGGTCATGACAGTACCAGGAGTAGTGAACACATTTTTAGTTTGGCTAACCCCAGTGGAAATCGAACCCCTAACCCGCTCTACCTGTTGAGCGTCTCTGGATGTACTAGAGCAGACCCACTTATCAAAATAACCATCAGACATTTGTTGGATGATCTGGGTCACATTACCTTGACAAGGACCAACCTCCTCTGGGTATAACCGAGTATATCCACCACTATCTCTGCGTTATAGTAGACTACACTCACCTATCAAGACATGGTAAGATGGGAGTCACAGTATGGCCACGTTCTCTGCAGTGTACCCTCCTCGACACCTAATGCCACATCAAAGGATGAAGACGACTGACTTGGCTTGACTTCAGTGGAGAGCTCTAGTTTCATAGGGTTTAAATACTGGTCCAGGAGACATATATGGACGATGGGGTCACCGTATACCCTCCTCACACACTTGACACCCCTGGGTTGGAGTGGCTTGACTTGTGTACTGTATAAGAGCAGACGGAGACGTCTCTGCGCTCTTCTGTCCGGTTCAAACTGTTTTTAACTTTAAACCTTACTGTTCTACAAGACAGCAGCCTGGCTCTTGCAAAGGGGATAGTTCACCGAACACCAACTCTTGTCTCGTTCTCCCTCAGACTTCGGTGGTTTTCTTGAGGATCAAAGCAGATGATCAGGAGCCATTTAGTTTTTCTCCTAAAGAAAATCACCAAAATAATCTTCAGGTTCCTCAAGAGCAACCTGCCTACCAGCAGCTTTGTGTCCCTAGCCAGACATGAGTTTGTTAAATCGGTGAATTATCCCTTTAAGTGTCTTTCTTGTTAATCACATTGTCTTTGTATATTAATTTGTTTTGTTTTCCGGCACCTGTATTTTTGACGCTGTGCCTCATAGCTGAAATATATAGTTAAAGGGTTGTGGTACAAACTAATGAAAAGTAGAATTTTAAAAAGTGATGATGTGATGATATGTATCCTCGGCTTTCACTTGATGTCTCAGCTGCAGTTTTCACTTCTCGGCCGACCCACAAAGTCAAAATTCACTATTTATTTTGTAAAATGGATCAAAAAATGTTTTTTGTATTTTTTTTGGTCTCTTTTTGAGGTTGGGGTTAAGCATGAGGTCTGCAGTGAGGTTGAGGTTGGGGTTAAGACTTGGGTTTGGTTTATAATGAATTTCTACAGATGAAAAGAATTTTGACTTTGCAGCTTGGCCAGAAAGTAACAGATGTCTGCAGCCATTTTGTGTCCCTCCAGTGACCCTGCATTCATGGCATCTCCGAATTTGGGATTTTGTGACAAATAACCGATGAACTCCAAGATCTTTAGTCTTCAAGTGGTGAAGCTATGACCGGTAGCTACCACCTAAACTGGTGCCCCTAGCTGCCGGAGGTGTCTATTGAAGAATTGCTACCTCAAATGGCTCATCGGGTCTAGGCAAGTGCTAGCATTGGTTGCAGATAACATCAAACTTATTTCCTGCACCCTTGTGACACAATTTCCACCTTACTTTGGTAGAAACAGTTAGCACAATGAAAACAGTGTTTTAAAATCAATGACAAATGCCAATACATGCTTTAATGTTACCAAATGTTAAGTCAGAGATATTGGAGCTCTATGAAAATTCTTTAATCTTGGAGTCTTGGATCTTTCTGACTTGTAGGTTGGATCCTTTCCAGTACTGAGTCTCCATGAACGCAGGGTAAGAGTCCAAGTCTTTTCAGTTGGGCATACAAAATGGCGCAAGAGAAAGCGACCCCTAGAAGTATAGCAGTAGACCCTTGGTGCTGTTTGGTTAGATCATGTATTGTCATTGTACCTCTGTATCATATCCTCTGTATGACTTTTTATACAAAACAACAGATAATTGTAGAATGCTTTTATTTATATCGACTTGTAATGGATGGCTATTAATAAGACGTGTGAGCGTAGAGCTGTGATGTCCCAGCTGAAAGTAGCCCATGTTGGAAAATGGTTTCAAGACGTGTGAACTAGTTGAGAAGCACTTCATTTATCTTCCCAGCTACTCAGAAAGACTGAAAAAATAGAAGCATTGCTTGCAAAAAAAGGTAAAACAGGCACTATTTGAAAAAGAATTATCATTTTAGGTTCGGTTTTTGTTTGGTATTGTTTATGCCTTTCAGAGCATTCAAGAAAACTGGGAAGCTTCCTGGCTGCAAACTAGGATAAACAAGGAGAGGACAGCGTTGTCAGTACAGCCTGAACATGAGCATGTGTCCAACACCCCCCACCACCCGCTTCAAGTTGCCATGACAACGCCGTCCTCTCCTTATTCGTCCCTCTTGAGGCTGGAGCCCCCCGACTAGCTAAACACAACGCTGCTGATGTGACTTGGATTACAGCGTGGACTAAAACCAAACCCCGCCCATCTTGTTATCAAAGCAGGAAGAAGCAAAAGTTCACTCCCTCCCTCACTGTGCTTGAAGGGGTCAGTGATGCTAAATTTAGCTTTGTGTTTAAAGAGTGTTATCTGTTGTTGGTGGTCAGTACTCAATTAAATATAACTGGATATTGTTGTTTTCTTTCACATTTCCCTCAATATTAATGCGATACTTTTTTATTTTTTTATTATCCCAGTAGGGAAATTATCTTTTCACTTGCCCCCCTCCAGGTCACAGTCTGGGGTTGAGCAGCAGTCCTGGAGCTTGTAGGGATTCACTGTCTTGCTCAAGGACACTTCGGCAGGTGGGAAGAGGGCGATTGGGCGTCAGGTTTAAAGATGGACTGTTAAAACGATGGTTAACCAGGGGTATGTGTTTAATAAGTTTAGCTAACAAGCTAGATGCTGTCCAGCTTCAAGTTTCCCCCCAGTAGTTCCATACCTGTAAAGAGTGCCTAAGTATGTCCTTAATCTAGCCAAGAACATTGTATTGACCAGAGCATCTTTAAAGAGCTCTGCCACTGAAATCAATTTTTTTGCTCTGGATGCAGAAATAATCTGATTGGTTGAGTTAAACCTCAATGCAATTAGCACAAACATGTGCTCTCGCATAGTTGACACATGACGCATCCTTTTTAAGAGTGTTGTGAAAGCTGTGAAAAGATCATCTTGGAAAACTTTTTTTTGTATTAAATTGCAGCCTTGGTGACGGGGAGGACTGAGGGCCTGGGAGCTGGGCAGCACTGCTTCAGAAACTAACCTTGTTTATTTTATTGATTATTTTTGACTTCCATTTAACCCACACCTTGATTTGTTACTATTTCTGCCACCTATTAATAGATAAGACACAGTGGCTTGATATATACCTGTATGAAAACCACCTCCTCCTCCCTCTTTAATCCTTGGATTGCTCTGGGTTAAAGGTGAAGGTGTGTTTAGACAAGATCTACACGGTAACAGGAACCTTTTCATGGCCGTCCAGACAGCATGAAATCATCAACAACAACTTGATTGGACGACCAGGGCGTTTCCCAATGGCATCTTCAGATTAAACTCATTTTTGCTGCCTTCACTTAAACGGGACAAACATGAACTTCTGTCTCAAGATGATTTTGGGAAAGCCCACCAAGACCTGTGCTGCTCCTGTGTTAATGTAGCTTTACTTACCTCCTTGACTAATTCTCATGGTCTCGTGCTGATGATCTTCTTATCGCTGTTTCGCCAAAAAACCCTGCAAGAGAGCTCCATGTCTGGGCCCACAGTAGGAACATCAATGACTAGCTGGTATAAGGACGTCTCTCTCTCTCTGTAGTCTTTCTGCTTCTTTCACTTTGCTCTGCATCTGCAGGTTTTTTTTGTTTTTTAAATAAATCATGTTTCTACACTGTCCTGTGCTCACGGTTATTGAGTTTGCGAATGAAAGAGTGAAGCATTTCGTTGCAAAATGCGATAACCATCATTTGAATCAAGTGAAACCAAATCTCACAAAATGATTGATAGCACAAAATATAAAGTTTATTTGAGAGTAGAATTTTACAGACTAGATCTCTCCAAGATATTGAAGTAACTTCAGCTGACCCCCACCCAAAACATTTAATGTTAATGTTAATGTTTTCTCCTGTTTTTATGCATGTATATTATTTTGTAGAAAGCCTTTTCACACTTTTGTGTTGGTAATGGCCGTATGAAAGCCATTAGATTATTGGGGTGTTTTTTGCTGTGATGGGGAGGAGAAGCTACGCAATCGCTCCACCCTGCTGCCAGAAATAAATCCCCAAAGGACATTAATAAAAAAAAAAAGTTAAGGGCACCACCATGTGTACCTACCAGCCAGAAAACTACATATCCCATGGAGCGATGCAGCAAGGTGTAGACGGGGCTATTCAACCATGTTCCATGGAGGCCCGAGAGTCTGCAGGCCTTCATTCCAACCAGCAGGTGATTTCACTGATTCCTCCTCTGTGGCTGAAGGTGACAATCAGTGAAATCACCTGCTGTGGTGTTTGGTTGGAACGAAAACCTGTAGACTCTCCGCCCTCCATGGCACATGTTGAACAGCCTGGGTGTAGCCTAATCAAACAAATTTAAATTTCAATAATCGATAAAATACAATAATAAATAAAATATCGGAAATAGTTTAAATTTTCATCAAAAGATAATAATACACACATACATTATTGCAATGTTTTTAGTAGATTGAGTGCAGAGAGAAGATGAGGTGAGGCAGATAATGTATAACAGTGGCTGTGAACAGCAAAGTTGCATTTCTAAACGTACTTGGCTATCTCAATAGAAATGAATAAATATGGTTGATTTCTGTTTTTGGCTGGGAACAGAGAAACTAAGAATTCAGTTGTGTGTCCAGATGTGGCCCAAGTGTGTAACTATCACCGTCCTGTTGTCAACACATCTGATTTTCCCAGTAGCTAACATATCTAGTTAAAGCTAGCATTAGTAGCTAGTACTTGTATCTTAATATTAACACCTGTTGCTGGAGTGCTAGCTAGCTAACAGTGCTAAAAATCAACAGTTTGTTTAGGTTCCACCAGAATCAAATCTAGCTTATTCACTCACTTAGCATTTATGAACTGACCACAACAATCTTGGTCAGTATCTCTTAGATTTGTGATGCAACTGCAAAATCTATTGGTTGAATTAAACCTCAGTGGGCGGAGCCAAAAAAACATGTTTTCGGAGTGCAAGTTAGCTAACTGGCAAACTTGAATGGCAAAGAAGAAACTAGTCAAAATATAAAATATATAAATAGCAATTATTGCTTTTTTCATTCATTCTAGTATGGATAGTTTGAACTTGGAAGGCCAGCTAGGCTAACTAGCTGACTAACTTTATTCAGTTAGCAGCAGAGTGCTAGGCTTCATAATATTAGCTAGCGCCTCTTTTACCTCTTGCCTTTTTCACTGGAGTTCAGTTAAGTGGCAAGAAAAACTGTGGTTCTTTGGCTCCGCCCACTGATGTTCAACTCAACCAATGAGATTATTTCTGTCTCAACCTCAATCAGCCGTAGAAAGGGAGAGTTTGATGAGAGAGGAATTCACAACACAAAAGCAATAAAGATCCCGCCAAGCGACAGGGTACACTGAACAATCCTTTTCTTTATTCATTTTTTGTTATCATTTCAATATGTCTGTCGGGGTTGTTTTTTTTTAAAGTTTTTATTTTAAATTAAAATTTGACACACTTATAAAAGACAGCATCTGCATAGAGTTGTCATCTTAAAGATCCATGAAGAGAGAGAGGAGGAGGAGGAAGAGGAGGAGGGGGAGAGAGAGAGAGAGAGCAAGGGGGAGGGAGGGGGGGGGGAGGGGGGTTAAAGGGTAAGGGGGGAATACTGGCACGTCACATGAACTAAACAGAACAGCCAACAGCAGTACGAGAGAGAGGATGGGGGGAGAGGGGGTTGGAGGGGAGGGAGTCGGGAGGGGAGGTGGGGGGGACAGATCGCTTTTACATTACGCTACGCACACATACACACACACAAAAAAAACGGGACACAAGTTGCATTTCCGGTCAAAGTTGCGTCAAAGTAGCGATGGCCCTGTCCTCTTTTTAGTTTTAGTTTGGAGCGTCCCCCTAACTCTCTCGTCTCTCGTCTGACACCCCCCCCCCCCCCGCCGCGACGCTGGTTCTGGTTTTTGTTGATCTAGTCTCCACCGGGGGTTTGAGCTTTCCTGGAGGAGGTCTGAGCTTATCGGCCAGACCCCCCGACGCCTCTGTGTGATATAGAAAGCCCTTGTTTCTCTGTATTGCACACATTGTTACTACGGGGCCCGTGTGAGGCTAGAGACTGGGGACCTTTGTTTCTGAAAACCATCTCCGGTGTAAAGCTGAATTTAGTATCTTCTGATTCTTAACTCGGGGCCCGATCGCCTCATGGCTGTCCAAGCAGCGTCAAACCACAGCAAATATGATCAATTCCTTTTCAGACAGCCACAAAGAGATCAGGAAATCACAAAGACGTAAAAAAAAAAAAAATCACATTTTCTGTTTGAACGCAGTCTCGGGTCGTGATTTACGCTGTGGGACCGAGACGAGCTTTGCGCTGAGATACCTTTTGAGAAACAAAAGTCCAGGCCTCCTCCCAGAACTGAGCTAGGACTGACCAATGGAAACAGCAGGTAACAGCAGGTAGAGGCTTCTTCACCGACACAGAAATGTAGGATCTGATTTTTCAAACCGTCGCACAGATCGGATCTTTACGTGGCTGTTTGAACAGGGAGACGTCAGATTGTAGTTTCCCGCTGTTCACGTGTCGAGGAGAAGATCGGATCTGAGCTGCAAAGAGTTAAAAATCAGATCTGTTGTGCCTCTGATGAAGGATAACGCTTGATTTCAGTAGGACCATCTATATTTCAGTGGAGCCATAGAAGGGCTTGATGGGCATAAGCAGCATGGCGCCGTGACACTTCCTTGTCACTGATGTGGATTTTCAGATTCAGCGCCACATTTGACCTGCTTGTGCCAATCAGGCTGTTCTGGATCCAGTCTGTTGAGGAGGCTATTGCATGGGGCGTACGCGTTGTTGTATCTCGGGATCTTGCTCTTAACTGGCAGAGAAAGTCACTTTGAAGGACGAGGTGACGGCTAAACTCTGGGGGAACTGGCAGATTACAGAGAGAGAGAGAGAGAGAGAGAGCTAGGTTTGTAGTGTGGCTAGCTATATCTGGTTGAGAGACATACAATCAGAGAGAGAGAGAGAGTTTGGAAACCTTGTGCGCTAACAGGGTTCCCAAGGTGAACAGGGGGCATGGCCTGGAATCCCCTGGAGGCGGGGTTAATTTCCGAATATGGAGGGAAGCACTTTCATCAGAGGAGCCAGTGGGTGGAGCCTCTGGAACTGGGATGATGGACCGGGATGTGGTTTAGGCTGTGTTTACACCGCAGTCGCAGAGTATATGTTTTTTTGTTTTTTTGTTTTTTTTAATTTCCACCTGTACGACCCTGATCTTCTCATTCCCATCTAAATGAGGTGAAAATTTGATTTGTCCTTGTTTAGACAGTCATGAAAACAGATTTGAATCACATCAACTCTAAGAAAAAAAAAAAAAGGTACAACATTGCACCTCTCTGGGGCTGTACTATTGTGATAAAAGGTAAGGACTATCAGCAAAAAAAAAACACCACAATATCATACCTTTTTTTTTTTTGCGAGAATCGGTGGAAAAATGTCCGATTTCAGCAGGCTAGTGTAAACACAGCGTCTGCGTTGAGCATGGCGGACGAGGACACTGGAAGCTATGTGTCTCTCTCTGTCTTGTTGTCTCTTGCCCACGTAGACAGAAGAAAGGACATTAGATAGACGGGCTGTCTGGGGTGAGGAAGTATTATGGGGTGGCTGTGAAGGAAGAGAGCGAAAGAGGACAGAGATCGAACTACTTGTCAACTCTGACGGGAATAGATATCTCAGTAGATTTATACATAGACATGCAAGTCATTTTTTCTCTCTTTGAAGTTATTTACAATAATTACATAACACAAAGAATCCAGTTTCAGTTTGACAAAATTGCGAGCATTCAATATTCAATATTACTACTATTATTTATGATAACATAACTCCTTTTGTATTTCTTTAAATCATTGCTATTATAGAATCGTCATAACCTCCCTTTTTTAAAGTTTTTACGTTTGATCACTTTGTGTGAAGCCGTTCTTTCTCCCTCTGGGTTTTTGCAAATGTTTTACTGCATTTTTATTTGTCGTTTATGGTAATAACAACAATAACAATAATAATAATAACAATGTATTTGTTATCTAAGTGTGTTAACTCTTTCCTACTTGCTATGGCGGAGACCATGTGGGCGTGGTCTATCTTCATGGCCCCTCCCCCTAACTCCTCCCACCCCTCCCACTGGGGAAAAAAAAAACACTGATACAAACCAAATACTGTCTGAGAGGATGGAGAGAGCAGAAAGACGGACGGATGGAGCATAAAATCAATAATTATAATTATCAGAAACAACAATTAATATCTAGTCGCGGCTGCTACTGCTGGCAAGAGCAGATCGAAGCCACAGAGAACAAACAAACTGTCATTATCATCCAGAGCAGGGCACTGAACAGGTTTTGGTTTTTGAAATTGTTTCAGGAAGACAAAAATCATCGTAGATAAGAGTTTCAGTGTCCGACAACTAAAGAAACACTGAACATGACCGGCTTGAATCCTTGACGACCTTTGACCCCGGTGTCTGCTGAGCTGAGGAGTAGAAGCTTGGAAGATAGACACCCGCGCACCGCCGTCGGTTCACTCTGAAAACCGATTTTGCTGAAGTAACCCCAAAGCACACCCCCCCCCCCCCCCCCCCCCCCCCCAACGGACTCCCGCGCGTTGAAAAGCAACCCAACCCAACGTGAGTCGCTTCTCAACGCGCGTGAGCGTCTGGATGTAGACGAGGCGCCGGGTTACTTCCACCGACAGGCGAACGGCGTACGGTCTTTGGTGTCGGTGTCGAACCCAAACTCTCTCCCGATGATTTTTCCCTGCTTTCCGTACCCCGCTCTGACAAAAACTGTACACAGCCGATAGAAGCGGTAACGGCTACAGAGCCACGTACATACAGGTATAGAAATACAGTATGTTGGTGTAATATTTATATATATTGTTGCCTATATATGTGACTTCAGTTGACAAGGCCGCAGTCTTTCCTCACACACAGAAAAAACGCTTCCGGTAGGTTTACGGGGACGCTAGCTAGCTAGCTAGCTAGCTAGATCGGAGGCAATGTTTCATCGTAATTCTCCGGCATCATCTTGATAAACCACCTCACACACACACACACACTCTAAGACCAACGATTTGTGGAGAAGAGATGAGAGAGAAGAGGCTTTGGTTGGTCGGATTTGACCCAAAAAAAACGACAAAGCCAGGAAAGAAGAAGAGATCTAGCGAGCGACCGGCTAGCAAAACCGGAAACCTACTAGGAAGCATCGATGCTGTGGTGTGAACTTTGAGACTGGTGAACAGGCTGTACAAAAAATAAAGACACCAAAATAATAATAATAATAATAATAATAATTATAATAATGATGATAATAAAGCACCACCGTTGTCTCCATATATGACTCAAGTGGAAGAGGAGCGAACATGTACTAATATCTTCTGGGATGATTATGCCTCATCTTTCACTAACCAGACCACAAACTAAGACGTAACATCTAGAGATGAGCAGAAAAAAGGGGGTGGGGGGAGATTTCTATATAACAGGTTTGATTGGTGGACAGACCAACATGCAGTGAACTGAGGGCGGATGGGCGGGGCTTTACTTTTGCCTCCATATTAGAATAGTTACGGTAGCGCTAGTACGTCTTTCCCCATTGGTGACGGACGTCTCAGTGTAAACTCGACTCGCGTTGTGCTCTTTGATATCAACGGTGAACGTTTGAGAACACATGACGGGGGGGGGGGGGGGGGGCGTCAGGAAACACTTTGGTTTGAATTTTGATAATATAACAATAATCACAATAATAATAGTATGTATAATAATAAATACGTATGATCTCTTATTTCTTCCGTTCTGTCGCTGTTTCCACAATGCAAAAAAAAAGGAGCGAAACTCGTCCAGCGGCCCGCGGACCCGCGACCGGACTCATCAAAACACGCGCACGCTGCTCACGCACACACACACACACACACACACACACACACACACACACACACATTCACGCATTTACACCCACTGAGGTGGAAGGGAGGCATGCTGCATACACACAAGGCCGGGGTGGGGGGGGGGGGAGGGGGGAGGAGGGCTTTAGCTCACTAATAATAAATACCCTGTTGGGTCACGCGGAGTTTATTCCTTCACAACGAACACGGCGCTGTAACCACGGAAACAAACGAGCAGAGTGATTATACTTTATTCTGATGTGTGTGTATGTTGGGGGGGGGGGGGTTCCTCAACCCAGAATCCTCCACGCAGTCAATCAACTACGGTGTCTGCGCGGGGACAAAACCTGACTGATGGAACGCACAGGCCTCCCTCACCTCCCCCACCTCCCCCACCTCCCTCACCTCCCCGTCCCCGTTTGGGTTTTACATGCTAACAACAGCGTCGCCATTCACATCATGTTGCGTTCAAATGTAACCGCAACGCGTGTTTTCCCCAAAAAACGACGCGTCCTTTTTAGGTGCACCAACCGCGGAAGAGAGTAACTACGAACGAGTAAACAAGCCAGCTAGCGCGGCAACAAAACCAAGATCTGATGGCGAAGGAGAACAGTAGTGGGTGGGAGGGTGGGGGTGGGGGGGCGGGGCTTTTCAGGCCGGCATTAAAGTGCATAACACGGATGGGGAGGGCAGAAAGAAACGTCACCATGCAAACTCCACGAAGCTCAAAGTTGTGCATGCCTTTATTATTATTATTATTACTACACACAGCGGTAGGGGGCGGGGCCTGCCGGAAAAGGGGGGCCGGCTCCCGATCCTCACCGCTGGCATTCCTCACAACCAAACAACTACGACACAAACAGGAAGAGGAAGAAAGGGGGGTGGGGCCTGATAGCCGCCGGACAGGAACGTGGTTTTACAGTACACACACACTGCAACGAAATGGCAACTTTAACAAGTAAAGTACGCTTTTATTTAGTCTTACATTCTTAGTTTGAGTGAAGAAAATCCACAAACGTGATTCACAAATATTCTGGAGAAAATGTTTTGAGCTGCATTAAAAAGTGAAACTATCTTCTTCACTGATTTGGACAAAACTAAGATTGTAAGACTGAATACAACATTAAATGACTCGTCATGATCGTCATTTTTAGCAGTGCGCACTCACAAATGCACAATCACACTTCCACACACACAAACACACACACACACACACACAGTACATCGATTTGAAGCCTCTTTTATAAAACATGCTGGCCAGTGCTGGACGCCTCCAGGGGCCTCGGATGGCGTCCGCTCATCGTTTATCTCCTGCTGGGGGGCGGGGGTCCATCCATCCACCCACCGCCATCACAACCGCCACCCGCCGCCGCCGCAGAGGTTACCGTGACGATAATATCACCTTGACAACCGTTGGCCCGGCAACAGGCGACTGAATGAAATATTCTAAAGCCATGTGTTGATTGATTACATGCTGCTGCAGCATGGAGACGTGGTGGCGTGGCGGGTCGGGGGCGGGGCTTATCCGGGACGGGTTCGGGTTCCGGTCGCCTTGTTTCCACTGGAAGACGATGGAAAAAGGTTCTGTTGTGTTTGTGTACCAAACTGAGTAGAGACTGATCGTCAAAACAAAGAACTGAATCGAGTAGATTCAGAAAGATATGTACGCAGCTGTGATGTCGCTGGCAGGGGATGAACGGAGCACTCCGATTGGTGGATGTAAAATGTATTGATTTTTGAAGCAGCCAATAGGCAAGTCAGTTTTGGTTTCCTGGGTTTTTCAACTTTGCATGTACAGTATATGACGATATCAAATACCTCTGTTATTCTATCTATATATATAGCTATGTCTGTGATGTACCACAGCGCTATGACCCCAAAGACACCTGGGAAATGTAGTCAAGAAAAGCACAGTTAGGCTTGATTTGCACAGGAGATCTGACATTTAAAACCCTCCCGCGCCACAGATCCGATCCTTTAAGCCGATCAGATCCAGACCACCGAGAGGCTTTCTGTTTCTGTGTGAACATAGCCATGGATGTGACAACACAAGCCGACTAAATCTACCCACAATTCAGTTGGACAAAAATCTATTGGATTTTGCTGCTGGGGATGGGGGGGAGGGGGGGGGAGGGGGGGTCGCTAAGCTTTGGTTTCAGTCTGAACACACAAGTTAGTTTTGGTTTTGGGAAGTCAAAGAAAAAAACAAAAATTCGACTGTAACTGGACGGCGAAGATCCTGGCCCTGTCACGTTGTATGTACAGTATCAAGGACAGCGAACAGCGATAACTTGGACACACGTATCGGACAAAGCGCTGACTACTTCCTCGTGTCTATTCCTCACACACACACAGCCAACCGGATCGTTACCATGACGACACAGCTAACCTGACGCGGTGCAGCACAGTCGGTGACGAGCCTGGACACAGCTAGCTAGCTCAAACACCTCCTCGCCAAATCAAATCTGTAGCAACGGACGTTATTGCTTCGACACTGAGAGTAGAGTATACAGGTTCAGGGGCGTGTGAGCTCAGGGTGCTTTTGTGGTAAGATGTAGGTTCAGGGTATTGATGTGTGTGTGTGTGTGTGTGTGTGTGTGTGTGTGGACGGGGTTGATTGTGTAGGCAAGGTGCAGGAAAGATTGCAGCTCTCCAGGACACACACACACTAGTGACCCCAAACCGTCACAATGCCTCAGCTCATATTCTTTGCACTTTACAACACACACACACACACACACGCGCGCGCACACACACACACACACACACACACACACACAGCATTGTTCAAGGAGGGGTTGTGCTGCAGGTAGACCACAGAGGTCTGTTGTCAGTAAGTATTGATCATCTTCTCCTGTTCACAACAGACCTTATTCCCACGGCGGCCATTTTTAACTCGTGTCACCCTCAGGGTGGGAAAGTCCAGCCCAGCTTCTTCCACAGATTCCCCACTGAAAAACCTTATATAAAACCTTACCATTTATTTAGCTCAATACAGCTAGCTACTGAAATCTAGCCTAGGTAGCTAGCTAGTAGCTAACCCGCTGGTAAGCTAGCTAACTTCACCGCTAAATCCAAGCAGCCATCGTAGTTGTTGTTCCCAGGATAATTTGATAACCGTTAGATCTTTCTGAGACTCTTATTGATGCGTTCAAGTAACACTGGTGTTATAGATATGTACTAATACTCTGAGTTTCCCACCCTGGGTGTGACGTGAGGTTACACTGCAGCACTAGGGGGCCCCGTGCCTTGCTCAAGGGGACCTCAACACCTGATATTAAACCTAGACAGCCTGTGTTGTGTGTTGGAGCTAGCATGATGCAGGGTGAGGTTGTCTGGTGTGGTAGTGCGCTGCAGCACAGCGTCGGCCTCAACAGAGGCGATCCCTCTGAATCACAGAGCCTGTTTCCGCTGGGCTAACACGCCCATATATGGACGTCTTTCCTCCTTAACCCCGATGATGTCACAATGAGTCCCCTACTGCTTTTGCTACTTTTAAAAATGACGCATCACTTTCAACACATCTTGTGTGTGTAGACATGTGTCATGTCCCAAGTACTCAGATTACTTTTTTGTGGTAACTAGTAACTTCAGTTTTTCAACTCTTTTCATACATTTTCATCAAAATTACGACGTTGCTTCTATTTTTCTTTCCTACTGTTTCATTTTTTGTTTATGCAAAAAAAAAAAAGGTAAATAAAAAAATAAGTAAATACAAAAGTAGAAAAAAGTGAGAATCCATGTCGGCATCTCGTTCAGACAACATGCTGCTAATGGAAAAAACACAATCTAAGTCTGCTTGATTACATTTTAAAATAATGGCCAACATCACAGTACTCTAACACGGTACTTTTAAAAAGAGTTACTTTGTAACGTAAAGTAACAAATTACTTTTAATAGTAATTTTCCCCAACACTGATATGGACACACAGAAAATGTGTTGAAAATGACGCTGATCATTTTTAAGACTGAAGTACTCGCTAAGAACCTCAACACCAACATCTAACAGCTTCTACATCATCTACACTAATACTAGCTTTACTAATACCAGCTTTACTAATACTAGCTTTACTAATACTAGCTCTACTGTAGCATGCTGAGCAACATCATCTGACACTAGCCTTGGCATGAAGTGTGACATATTATAGTACATGGGACGTTATGTGTGTGTGTCTGAAAGTATATGGAGGGTTATGCATGTGCTTTATGGAAGGTTGTGTATGCAAGCATGCGCGCTACAAGCTCCACCTTCCGATGAGAAAATCCACCAATAGGAAAACGGCATGCCATGAGAGCGTCACACCTCTCCCACCCGGTAGCACCTGTGTAACTCAACGCATTTACATGGTGTAGATTGAATATCACGATGCGAACACACACAGGAGGGGATGGAAGAGCAGAGGGAGGGATGGATGGAAGGAGAGGGCGGCGTGTACAGGCAAATGCTTCAAACCGAACAGACGAAAGGAAGCGTTTCTACGTCATGATGGCAGGCCGATACGTCACGGGACACGTCACGCACGCACTAAGAACAGCAGCACCACGGGACAACGAAGCAACGCACAAACGTTCCCCAAAAAACAAACAACGACGACATTATCGTGACACTCAGGAACCAGGGCAAGCCAGCATGTCAAGGTTTTCAAGATTTTTCGGTCTGGTCTTGTTTGTTGTCTAGCTTGTTTGTTAGTTAGTTGGTTATTTTTTTTGTTAATTTATTTTTCTTCATTACTTTTTAATATGTTCTCTTCATTTTTTAGAATCTTCCAGAAGAACAGTCATGACGGCTTGGAGCGGACCGCCGACCTTGGCCATGTCCGTGATGTTTCTACGGCAGTTAGCATGACGAACCTTTTTCATGCGTCATCTATCGTCGCTCTTTTGCATTGGTCGCCCTGGCATGAACTCAGGCTCCTCATTGGCTATCTTGAGGGGGGCGGGGGGGAGGGGGGAGCGAGACAAGTCGTCTTCCTGTTATCTAAACTGCATAGTTTGACTGTCCGTCCCCTCTTCCTACCCCCTTCCCACCTTCCACCTGTCAGTCAAAAATTAGGTTTTCTGCTGCAGGCCAATCAAATGTAGCAGGAAACCCAGAGCCCCTCCCTCCCCCTGTTCTTCGGCTGGACAGATATAACAAGAAGGGGAGGTTGTTGTCATGGAAACCTGCCACTGCCACGACACACCCCCACAGAGGTTTCCCAACCAATCAGCCGGCAGGGGAAACAGTTCCGTGGGTGTGTGCCCTTTTCTCGTTGGTCAAAAGTTGAACTAACTAGTTTTAATTGTCCTGGTCGGTGGCAGGTCGGGCTGGCTGGACTAAGCTAGTTTGATAGGCTGGCGAAGGTGAATGACAGGAATGAGCAACCAATGAGAGATGGTCTAAAGGTCGGTCCCTCCCTCCCAGTAACGAGGGGATAAAGTCGGTTCTACCTGCTAACTGTACAGTGTTGTGCACGGAGCCAGAGGTTGCTCGTCCTGCAGAACACATCTAGAACACATTCCAGAACGTCTACGGCGTTCTAGAACCGAGTCCAGACTCTAAGTGTTCTAGTCCCCTGCCTCTCTCTGGACCCCGTTCCGAGAACGCGCTGGGAGAACGTTCTAGAAGGCGTCTAGGTTCTAGAACCCCCCTGGCTCTCCGACGGAAAAGAAAACAAGCTAACGTCAGCTCTAGAATGCTCGCCCTGCAGAACTCACACCGGCAGCAGTCACATCACTGTCCTCGGAGACTCCCGAAAAACGAAAGAAACCGTTAAAAAATAAGGAAAAAAAAAAAAAAAAAAAGCAAAACAAACAAACAAACAAACAAGTAAATGTCATCTTATAGGTCATAATCTTTACAGGTAGCTAACCCATGTGTTGCTTCATATGTTCAATACATTTACATGTACATCTGTAATAAATAGTAGGCTTATTTGTACCCTCTTTTTCGTATACGTTATGTATTTAAGTCAGCTATAATGTGATGGCGTTTTTATTGTATTTTTTTTTTGTCTTTGTTTTTTTGAACCCCACCCACCCCTTGGTATGTCGTTTTTCCTCTTATCTGTGATTGGATTGTTATCTCTTCCTAGCTGATTGGTTATCTCTCTTGTGTTTTTTGTTTTCGTGTTTTTATGCTGTTGTTGTTGTTGTTGTAGTTGTTGTCGGTTGTTGTTTTTCTTTTTTTTCTTCTGCTGGCTGTCAGTCGGACGGTCGGTCGGGCTCGGCGTTGGTCGTCACGGCGGCGGAGGGTTTCTAGAAGCCCAGCGTGCCGCCGATGGTCGACGCCAGGACCACGCCCAGGATGACGCAGCAGATGATGATCATGATCTTCTTCTGCAGGGCGACAGGAGAGAGAGAGAGAGAGAGAGAGAGAGAGGTTGTCAGATGGAGAGAGAGGAGGGAGGCTGTGGTAATCTCACAGTTTGACCTCAGTAGATTAACACATATTACGTTTACAGATCGGAGGCTCAGATTAACCTCTGACACCCTGGAGCTCCACGACTACCAGCTGTATTGGTGACCTCTATGGAGTCAGAGTAACTTCAGACAAACCAGGAGGACAAATTGACGTTTCTGTCCTCTATCATAGAACTTCCCAGAAAGTGAACAACACGGACGGAGACGTTTCATGACGCCAGATCACACCTGGTTTGGTGTTTTAGAAAGAAACTGACACCACAACTTTGTTTCAACTTATTATCAGACATAACAGAAAGAAAGAAACAAACAGAAAGCCGTCGTAATTATAAGTTAAAAGCTGCACCCAATGTGTTTCGGCTCCAAATGTGTTGGATCCAATTATAATATTATTATAACATTATTATAACTGGCCTGATGAAGAGTGGCTTGGATCTCTCCTCTTATTTCAAGCATCAAGCTGATCCTCTCATCCACGGTGAATACAACCGAGTGGAACAACATTACAAGCAACCGACAGCAAAGAGGTCAAGGGTCAAAACAATAACGGGCCAGAAAACGATGAAACCGACGAGCCACGACGAGCTGGGTGAAGAAGAATTCACCTGCATCAGGCTGACATGTTGCATGTAGTAAACTATTAGGAAGATACTAGGTGATTCTGGATTGATGGAGATGAAGGTTAGCGAAGGATTGTTCAAAAGGTGGTCCTGTGTGTGTGTGTGTGTGTGTGTGTGTGTGTGTGTGTGTGTGTGTTACCTTGCGGGCCTGGCTCTGGTATTTGACGGCCTTCTTGGTGTCGGAGACGGCTCGCTCCACGTAGTCGACAGAGTGTTCCACGTTGTATTCAATTCTGTCAATCATCTCTCCCTGGTGGAACACACACACACGTTGAACACACACAACACCGTTTAACACACACACACAACAACGTTTAACACACACACACAACACCGTTTAACACACACACACAACAACGTTTAACACACACACACAACACCGTTTAACACACACACACAACAACGTTTAACACACACACACAACAACGTTTAACACACAACAACAAGTTCAGATCTTCACTAAATATTTCACCACGAGAAATATCCAACCCATATAGTCATTTTCTTCCAGTGTTACTGATCGATGGGAACTAACTGTGTGTGTGTCTGTGTGTGTGTGTGTGTGTGTGTGTGTGTGTGTGTGTGTGCTCCCCTACCTGGCTCTCGACCAGCATGGCCATGTCGACGAACATGTCGTGCAGCTCGCGGATGCTGTTTTCCAGCTTGATGATCTCGGTGTGCCGGGTCTCGATCTCGTTCAGGGCCTGCTTGGTCATCTGAGAGTCCATCTTGATCTGCAGGTCGGGTTTCAACAAGTTGGTGCACAGCAGCAGAGTTTCATTGCACCATTTGTAAAAAAAATAAATAAAAAACAAACAAACAAACAAACAAAAAAAACTCAGCAAAGCTGCTAGTGGCACTGTAACTGAAGCACCAGAATGAAGATGAAGGTAGTTTAAAGCTGAAATATGACACTTTAATAATAAATAATAATAAAATAATAATAATAATAATCAGCAGTCTGTGTGTCCGTGAATCCCCTGTTTGCCTGAAACTGGCTTGTTGGGGACTTTTGCTGGGGGTGTGGCCATAAAGAAGGAAGCAGGAAGTCACAGCAACAACAACAATGGAGGAAAACAGGAAGAAAAGAAAGAACGGCGAAGCTAAACGTCAAAAACATCAGATCGTTCTCCGTCTGCTTCTTCTTCGCCGGTGGCTTTACAGGCGCCGGTTACCTCGGGATAGAAGGTAGACAGATCATCAAGATGAGTGACAGGTGTCGGGGCGGGAGGGAGGAGGGCGGGACTAACAATGCACTTCCTGCCTCGAGGCCAACATTGCATATTGAAGCTTTAGTTTCACTCTTGTTGGAGTCACTGTAAGTTAGTTTGAGATGATTGAGTATTCTGATCCCAGCTCTGCCTCTCTTCTCTCCTGCAGGATAAGCACTTTTGCAATTCTGTCCTAAATCACATCCAACAGCAAAATCTGCTCAGGCGAGAACAAAATCCAATCAAAAGTCTGTGACCTAATGCTGTTTGGGCGTCCTTGACACGAAGTAGTTTGGGAAAACCTGACCTGCGGTACGGTGAGTCAGAGGGACAAACTCAACAGAATCTTGTCAGGTTCCTACAGATACCTTGCAGCTGTAAACAGTAATCTGTCCTTTCTTTTATTGAGACAACTCATTGATTTTCTCCGTGGCACCCAGACTGTCCCGCGGAGTTAAAGGTCGTAGCTGCTCATCGTGTGAAACTGAGCTGGTTTACCGGCCAGCTACATAACTCAGAGCTTTGAACATGTGGTGATTTGCTGACTCAGTAAAACCTCCTCTTACCGAATGCCGACCAAAAATAACAAACTCTCATTTTCAACCACGATGAAATGAAGGTTTTGTTCTAATGACACTTTACAACGGCCTTATCCCAGAGTATTAGTAAGTATTGTAAGTAAGTATTATACCAGTACATTGTACACAGTAATACCATGTTGGTACAGCCAGGATTAGCCCATATCATCCTATTATTTTATTAGCCTTTCTTGAGAAAATGCCATACTAGAGCCATACTGTTATTATTGTTCTTAACTGACCTACCTGGTGAAAGACAATAAAAGCAGCCTGCCACAGGACATACCACTGACCAATACCAGCGGACACTGAAGTCACGTGACCTTGGTTTTGGCCAATGGCAGTAGTGCCTGTAAACATGTGAGCTTTGACTTTGAAGGAACAGACGACCTCGCGACCTTCTCCTTCAAAATAAAAGCTCTGCGGCACCGTGGCCAGCATCTCACCATCCGGTAGAGCGCTCTCTCCCATCAACCTCTCTGAAGACTTGTGACATAGGCCGTATTCACTTGATGTCACAGCGCACCTCGTGGCCATTTTGCATCCCTGACGATAATAATAATGAATAGGGATGCAAAATGGCGCGAGTTAAAGCGACCCATAGGCAGAGCAGGGCTCAGGTGCGGTGCTTACATCATCGGTGAAGATGGCCAGCTTGCCACTCTCCAACATGTCCTCTAGCTCCTCATTGGTGGTGGTTCTCCCAGCTGCAGACACACACACACACACACACACACACACACACACGCAGGAAAAGAGAGAGGGGAAGAAAGAGAGAGATTGTTTAGAGCTGTGCATCTGCTGAATTTGAACTCCTGAATGTGCATCAGTGAACACATAAAAAGACTTGTGAAATTAGATGAGCACAGCGTCCATCTGAAAGACAGTACATCATATTGATTAAATCATATTGATTAAACGATTAGGTCTGATTAGCAGTGCATCAAAATAAATCACTTAGCTCAACTTTTAGCAGTACTTTCGAGCCAGGCTGCGCTGCGCTCTGATTGGCCACAGTCCGGCTGACAGCGTTACAGAATTTATCTATCTAGTAACGGCTCTCTTCAAGCGCTAAAGCTTTATGATTCATTTAATAAACACTTTTATGTCTAGCTTTTCCAACCCATAAACAGGAGAGTCAGGTCACTACACATCCCAGAGCAGCTGTCACATATTTTACCTAAATTGAAATATTAACTTGTATACTTTAAAAAAGGTATTCCACTGTTTTCTGCATATTACAACTGGAACAAGATCATAACATAATATATCGTATCATATCGTATCGTATCATATCGTATCATACCGTATCGTATCATATTGTATCGTATCATATCGTATCGTATCATACCGTATCGTATCGTATCATACCGTATCGTATCGTATCGCATCGTATCATACCGTATCGTATCATATCATACCGTATCGTATCATATCGTATTGTATCATATCATACCGTATCGTATCATACTGTATCATATCATACCGTATCGTATCATATCATATCGTATCGTATCATATCGTATTGTATCATATCATACCGTATCGTATCATACCGTATCGTGTCATACCGTATCGTATCATACCGTATCGTGTCATACCGTATCGTATCATATCGTATCGTATCATACTGTATCGTATCATATCGTATCGTATCATACCGTATCGTATCGTATCATACGGTATCGTATCATACTGTATCGTATCATATCGTATCGTATCATATCATATCGTATCGTATCATACCGTATCGTATCATATCGTATCGTATCATATCGTATCGTATCATATCGTATCGTATCATATCGTATCGTATCATACCGTATTGTATCGTATCATACCGTATCGTATCGTATCGTATCATACCGTATCGTATCATATCCTACCGTATCGTATCATATCATACCGTATCGTATCATATCATATCGTATCATACCGTATCGTATCATACCGTATCATATCGTATCATACCGTATCATATCGTATCATACCGTATCGTATCATACCGTATCGTATCATACCGTATCGTATCATACCGTATCATATCGTATCATACCGTATCGTATCATACCATATCGTATCGTATCGTACCGTATCGTATCATACCGTATCGTATTGTATCGTATCATACCGTAGCGTATCATATCGCATTGTTTCGTATGGTTTGTATTCTATTGTGTCATCTCATTTCGTCTCGTCTCGTCTCGTATGGTTTGTATTTTCTCATCTCATCTTGTATCTTATCGTTTGCATCAGGTTTGTTGTTTCTTCTTGTTGTCTGACCTTGATGTGTCTACAGACATTAACGCTACAAGGTTAGAGTGCGATGTCACAGCTGTTGTCTCTTTGATGGACAGGCAGATGTGTGTGTGTGTGTGTGTGTGTGTATTTGTGTGCTTTCTTTTTGTGTAAGTGCGTGTTTGTGTGTGAGAGTATTCCACTGGGTGTGTGCATGTCTATATGTGTGTGTGTGTGTGTGTGTGTAAAGTCATTAAGTTTATCCTCCTGTCTCTGCAAACTTCAGCTTGAAATCTCAGACAACGAGTCACTGTGTATGTGTGTGTGTGTGTGTATGTGTGTGTGTGTGTGTAAGTGCTGCATGTGTGTACGTGTCTATCTATGTATGTGGAGTGTGAGTGCGCAAACACACCTGGCTGAAAGTTTGAGAAAGAGAAGCTTGTGTGTACACGCATGCGAGTGTGTTAGGAGGCAGAAGTGTGTGTGTGTGTGTGTGTGTGTGTGTGTGCGCGCGCGTGATTGTGTGACTGAAAGAGAAGCATTCAAGTGCGCCCACATGTCTGTCTGTCTGCATGTCTGTGAAAGACAAGCTTGTGCTTGTGTGTGTGTGTCTGTGTGTGCATGAGTGTGAGACAGAAAGAGATGTGTGTCTGTGTGTGTGTGTGTGTGTGTGTTACCAATCAGAGAATGAAAAGAGTGTGTGTGTGAATTGCGTCTGTCTCTCTGAAGGTCAGCACTCCACTGCTGAGAAAATAGCTGCACTACCTCCGCAGTCTCGCTCTGTAAGGTGTGTGTGTGTGTGTGTGTGTGTGTGTGTGTGTGTGTGTGTGTGTGTGTTGACTGTGTTTATTGGTCTGCATCAGCCTATTTTGTGTCTGTGTGTGTTCTATTTGTGCATCTGTGTCAGTTTCTATTGTGTCTGTCTAATTTGTGGCTGTGTCCATCTGTGTGTGTGTGTGTGTGTGTGTGTGTGTGTGTGTGTGTGTGTGCGTGCGTGCTATCAGTCTATCAGTGTGTGTTTCTTGCTCTGATGGTTATCTGCACTGAGTCTGACTGAACTTACATGATTTACTCTGCAACCGATCAGCTCTTTAATTGATTATCTGACGGCCGATCGATCAGATTGATCCTGTCAGATCATTAAGCAGGTCACCCTGTTCGGGTTAGACTGAGACATCGCGCCGATATCGGCCTTTTATTGAACATCAGATATCGGTCAGGAACCTGAGAACATGAGCATCAGTCCAGACTGACCAAGTCTCCTTCTACCCATAATGCCTTGTGTGTTTGGTTTCCTGTAGCTGGTTGTTTTCCCTTCTCTCTCCTAACGAACCACCACAGTTCTCCTGTTAGAGGACTGAGATGTGTTCAGGCGTCTCGGTCAGTTAGTGGCCAAACTACTAGATTATGATGACAAGATGATAGAAGCTGAAACGTGTGAATCAACGTCTGAAAAAGTTTTGATTAAAACACGATAGCAAAAGAGCAGAAGAACTAATCAGATTAAGAACATGAGAGTATTGGAGATTATTGGGATTAATGTTGCTGCTGTTGTTGTTACAGCAGAAGACATCACTATTTTATGACGGTTAGAGGTGTTGTCGACGCTCCGCTTCCCAGCTGCCTCTGGGTGACTGTGAAGCGATCACGCTCATGAATGTAATTGTTGTTTATTGTTGTTGTGGTTCGGCGGCGGCTGACTCACTGATTTCCAGCTGTCTCTGGATGCGGTCCTTGCAGCGGTCGCGGTACTTGGACTGCGTGGTGTTGTACTCAGTCATCACCTCCACGAACTTACGTGACAGCGTCGAGTGCTGGCGGGGGAGAGAGAGGCAGACAGACAGGCAGACAGACAGACAGACAGACAGACAGACAGACAGAGGAAGAGAGAGGTTACTGCTTGCCAGGTAGTAAATCCATTCCCGTCTTGATTTTGCAGCCGGTCTTTGACTGCATTTCTAGTCTTGGATTGGAGATCGAGCTTCTGGGAGTTGATTCTTTTTTTGCTACATTTTATATCTCAGCTATTTTCCACCATCGTGACCAAAGAGTCTGCAGGTTTTTATTCCAACCGAACACCGAACAGCGGCTCCTTTTCGCCGGTGAACACCGAGAGGAGGAATCCTGATCCGCCGTGGAAACGAGGCCGACGCCCGGCGGGAGACTTTTAGCGCCTTCGACCACATTCATGTGTATTTGAGGACCCGGGCAGGGGTGCGAAAATGGAGGAGGGGATTATTAAAATGGTTTACTAAACCAAAACGATGAAGCATGTCTGAGCTTCTCACCCTCAGGAAGCAGGCAGAGAGAGAAAATAGGATAAGAATAAAATCAAATAAATAAAATCAATACAAATATTTCAAATAAGAAATAAATCAGAGAGTTCCAGTTGATGATTCCTGCCTTTTCAAATACACACACACACACACACACACACACACACACACACACACACACACACACACACACACACACACACACACACGCCAGTCTTGGTTGTGACTCATGTGACTCAGCCCGCCCATACAGGAAGTGCGGTGGGTTGACCAGCGTTGTGCGTGCAGCTGTTCTTATCGTATATTTCATTTCATTCAAAAAAGCATCAGGATCATTTTTCATGTCACATTCACGTGCGCATTCCCACACGTCGCGATAATTCACGCTCGTGTGTCCAGAAAAAAAACACGTGCATCTTTATGAATTGAAAATGCTTTTTAGTTATTCTAGTTTTCATCCTGGATTAATATTTGTGGAGCTGAATGATTTGTTGTGGGTGTGAATGTGTACAAATTGGCTGAGCATGCATCGTGTGTGTCACAACTTGTGCACACACACACACACACACACACACACACACCCTATATGTGTATGGCGTAAGCTGAGGCCTGGCTGCCATCTCCCAGTCATGTTGGCAGACGTTGTTGGGTTAGATAAGTGCTGATGCTGCAAGCCGTGAAAGCGCTGCAGTATCCTCTCTCCGCCACCAGGAGGCAGCGGGGAGCAGACTGACGCCGAGGCAGCAGCCAATGACAGAGCAGAATACTTCAGGGTCAAATCAAAAATGGCTGCAGAGCTGTGATGCAGCCCTGTGGTTATGAATGTGGGTTAAAACAATGTCAGGTCCTGGTGTCAGGCAATGAGACCACATAGTAGAATGGATTTTATGTGTGTGTGTGTGTGTGTGTGTGTGTGTGTGTGTGTGTGTGTGTGTCATCATGTTAGTTAGAAAAGTCACTTTACCCACTTGGACTGAACCAGATTAACAGAAATGAGCAATCAGGTAAAATTCAGATGCTAATTTGTGCAGGTGAGATTAAAAATAACTCATGTTAAAATGTTGGGACAGGAAGTCAGAGCTCTTCCTTGGTATTAAAATGTTTAAAAAAAACAACGTTATTTTTCTCCGTCTACTGTGGCCTTTAAAATAAAGGCTGTTTTAAGTTTTGCACACTCAGGAAGACAAAGCGCCTTGGCTTCCTTTTTCAAATATTGTTTTACCCTTGACTTTAAATAGATTTAATTTAGAGAAGCATAAAGCAAGGACACTCTGGTATCCCCTCAACATGCTTCGAAAGTCATGTCTCCTCAACACACACACACACACACACACACACACACACACACAGTCACATCCCCACTGACAGCTACAGTAACTCTGATCCATCTCAGTTCATCTCAGTTCTTGGAAGTGAGTTTACTGTGGTACGGTGGCCTTGAATGGACTTGCAGGGAGTTTTCTTTTGCTTTTTGGTTGTTTTTCCGTAGTAGAGATGTGTTACATGCCGCGTTGCATTCAGAGTCGGAGATTCGCAGACGGTGGTCTTAATTCCAACCTCAGCGTAACGTAATATCCCCATGCAACACCTAATGTTATGATATTTGCCGTTGGCTAGCTAGTTAGCATAGCATGTTAGCAACTGTAAGTACAACTTTACATTTCAAATTTATGTTTAACTGTTTACCAAAAAAAAAAAAAAAAATCTTGTCTGAATTCCCAACTTGGAATTCTGTTCCATTGCATTTTTCCTAGTAGGACGTCAGTTTTTCCTACGTCACATAAACGCAGCATTATAAGCTGATCGGTGATGATCGGCGTGGCTTATGCAGCCGCCTTACCTGTGTCTTGCGGATCCTGAGGTCTGCTGATGATCTGTTGAGACCCTCCTCCTGCTCAATGCTCTGCTCGATTGCTGCAGGGACGCACACACACACACACACACACACACACATTTTAGTTGATGTTGTTATCCTGAATGACTTCAAATGATGCAATGGTCACGTTTACATGTGCACAATAATGCGACTATAGCAACACAGCGAGTAAAGCAACAATAATCATAATCCTGTTTATACGAATGAAGTTCTGATTTTTCGATCATCCAGAGGGAATTGTGGGAATCGGAGTTGTTTTACTAGCAGAGTAACGTGTTTCCTGTTTCACCACCAGTCGTGATGCTGACTGTGTATCTAGCTCTGTAGCCTGCGGCCTCTCTCAGGTCCTCCGCCGACTCTCAGGTGCCCGTGGAAACGAGGCCCGTCCGGACGGGGGCTCGTGATTGGCTGAGGACCAAGCGGGCCGTGACAGGTTCTTCCTCCGCATTAACGCAAATTGTTTATTGATGCTCGTTGTTCCTGATTAAACGAGCAAATGCATTTTAGATGTACTGAGTCGACTGAGTCCTCCCAGCCCAGAACATAACTCACACCAGGATGCTCTGGCTGTTGGCAGCATCACCCTCTCTCTCTCTCTCTCTCTCTCTCTCTCTCCACCATCATTAGTTTACACACAGGAGACTCTCCTGTCCTCCACCTTCAAAGGCAATGTAATGTAATTGAGCAGAAAGCGAAGGAAAGAGAGAGAGAGAGAGAGAGAGAGAGAGAGAGAGAGAGAGAGAGAGAAGGTGATGCTGACAGAGAAGGAGAGATTGAAACAGAAAGAGGTGGAGGAGTTTGAAAGTGAGAGGGAGGAAGATCGAAAGAGAAAGAGAGAAAGTGAGAGAGACGTTCAAAGAGAAAGACAGAAAGAGTGATAGAGAGAGAGAAGAGCCCTGGGAGCCGACTCAGCATTTCTCTCCCTCCCTCCTTCCCTTTCTCTCTCCATCCTTCCGTCCTTCTTTGTCCTTCCTTCCTCCCCTTTCTGTCTTTCACGTTAACTCTCTCCATCCTTCCCTCTTTGCCTTTCTCTCACCAGCCCTCCTTGCCTCCTTTCTTTCTCTCCGTCCTCCATCCTCCTCTCCTTCCTTTCTCTTTCTCCTTCCATGAGGTTTTCACTTCCTGCCCACCCAGCCGTCTTGGTGAAGCCGAAGAAAGAACAAATCCCACGGTAAAATACACCTCCCTCCTCCCCCTCCCTCCTCCTTCCTCTCCTTCTCTCCCTCCTCCCCTCCCCATCCGCCTCCCATCATCAGCTCTGATCCTGAATGCATCATCATTCAGTCGGGGAGTCGAAGGTTTAGTAGAGTTTGATACTGTGTGTGGAAGACGCCCACCGAGCCGAAAACACTGCAGCTCGGACAAACCAGCGAGATGAAGACAACGCTGTAGGAGAGGAGAGGAAAGGGGGAGGAGGGGGGGAGGAGGGGGAGGAGGGGGGCCTGGACAGAGTTGGGATTCGGTCGGCCAGAGGGGGGCGCTGCATCGCTCCTGTATTCGCTCGTTTACCCGTCACCCTCGATATCTGCGACATCGCGGATGTTGGAACAAAACGTGGCTGAAACGTGGAATAATAACACGTCTCAACATCACGTTCTTATAATGACATTTATTTACCTGAACAAAAGAGTAGAGGAATAGAGACCGGTTCTTATTAGACAGGCTGTTATTACCTAAATTAATATAATATAATATAATATAATATAATTTAATATAATATATTTTAATATAATATAATTTAATATAATATAATATAATATAATATAATATAATATAATATAATATAATATAAATGAATATAACATAACATAATATAATATACTATAAAATGATATATTATAAATTAATATATAATATAATATAATATAAATTGCCACTTTTTTGTAAAGAATTTAAAGAGCTGCTCACATTTATAGTCGACAACCTTTTTAGGCCTTTAGCTTAAAATATTACTGGGACAAATGTCAGATAATAATACCACCAATACTACTACTACTAATAATAATGATACTATAATAACAATAACAATTTCTATTAGTAGTAAACATCAATACATCCAAAGCCTCTGAAGTGGATCAGTGATGTTGTAATAATGAAGCTCAAGGCTTTGGCGCCACTACAGGTATCCATGGCAACGAGATAAACATGTCAGCATCTTCCACGACATGCATGCTTCTGATTTATTTAGTGATATTTTAGTAATTATAATGATATTTTGATATAAATATAATTTAGACTCGTTTCTCGTATATCAGACCCGGTCAGACCCGGTCAGACCCGGTCAGACCCGGTCAGACCCGATCAGACCCGGTCAGACCCGGTCAGACCCGGTAGAGAACCGGACTCGTCTCTGGAGGTTTTACGGTATTTTCTCTGTTTGAGACCACGGAACGCGGAACGCCGAGTCAGATCAAATTCCCAGATTATGGATACATTTTAAAAACCTGTGGACTGTTACGGTAACATCCCCCTCCTGCACCCCTGGGTGTTACGTTACACCCTGTGTCTATTTCCAGTGAGTGATGTGATGAACTGCACTAAATTGCTTATATAATGTGTTCCACCATGTGTGTGTGTGTGTGTCCAGTGTGTGACGTTTCACTCCCTGGCTCCTGGCCCAGCTGCTCTCGACTGGATCCATGATGAGTCAGCAATATCACCGAGCGCTGATGGAGACACAGGGTGTGTGTGTGTGTGTGTGTGTGTGTGTGAGAGAGAGAGAGAGAGAGAGGAAAGTGGGTGAGTAAGCGACATATAGAGTGAGTCTGTCTTTTTGAGTGTGTGTGTGAGGGAGAAGATGTGCATGTATGAGGGAGTGTGTCACTGTGTTTTTGCATGTGCACTTCCTTTGTGTGTGTGTGTGTGCGTGTGTGCGTGTGTGTGTGTGTGTGTGTGCGTGTCCCAGTTCCAGAAGGCATCTTAAACAAGCTTCAGCGTCTCAGTAAATATCAATAGAGCATCACGACAGCTTGAGAGGACATTGATCTGAACTGGCAGTCAACCATTCCTCCTTGACTCACTGCCTGTCTGTCTGACTGTCTAACTGATTGTCTTACTGCCTGTCTAACTGACTGTCTAACTGCCTGTCTAACTGCCTGTCTATCTGACTGTCTAACTGACTGTCTTACTGCTTGTCTAACTGCCTGTTTAACTGACTGTCTAACTGACTGTCTTACTGCCTGTCTATCTGACTGTCTAACTGACTGTCTTACTGCCTGTCTAACTGCCTGTCTAACTGACTGTCTTACTGCCTGTCTATCTGACTGTCTTACTGCCTGTCTATCTGACTGTCTAACTGACTGTCTTACTGCCTGTCTATCTGTCTGCCTCCCCACCCATTAGTCCAGCTACCTGCCTGCCTGTTTGTCAAATTGTGTCGAGGTGTTTTGAAGTGTGTCGAGGTGTTTTGAAGTGTGTCAAGGTGTATCGAGGTGTGTCAAGGTGTATCGAAGTGTGTCGAGGTGTATCGAAATGTGTCGAGGTGTTTTGAAGTGTTTCAAGGTGTATTGAGGTGTGTCGAGGTGTATCGAAGTGTGTCGAGGTGTTTTGAAGTGTGTCAAGGTGTATTGAGGTGTGTCGAGGTGTTTTGAAGTGTGTCGAGGTGTTTTGAAGTGTGTCAAGGTGTATCGAGGTGTGCCAAGGTGTATCGAAATGTGTCGAGGTGTTTTGAAGTGTGTCAAGGTGTATCGAGGTGTGTCAAGGTGTATCGAAGTGTGTCGAGGTGTATCGAAATGTGTCGAGGTGTTTTGAAGTGTTTCAAGGTGTATTGAGGTGTGTCGAGGTGTATCGAAGTGTGTCGAGGTGTTTTGAAGTGTGTCAAGGTGTATTGAGGTGTGTCGAGGTGTTTTGAAGTGTGTCGAGGTGTTTTGAAGTGTGTCAAGGTGTATCGAGGTGTGCCAAGGTGTATCGAAATGTGTCGAGGTGTTTTGAAGTGTGTCAAGGTGTATCGAGGTGTGTCAAGGTGTATCGAAGTGTGTCGAGGTGTATCGAAATGTGTCGAGGTGTTTTGAAGTGTTTCAAGGTGTATTGAGGTGTGTCGAGGTGTATCGAAGTGTGTCGAGGTGTTTTGAAGTGTGTCAAGGTGTATTGAGGTGTGTCGAGGTGTTTTGAAGTGTGTCGAGGTGTTTTGAAGTGTGTCAAGGTGTATCGAGGTGTGCCAAGGTGTATCGAAATGTGTCGAGGTGTTTTGAAGTGTGTCAAGGTGTATCGAGGTGTGCCAAGGTGTTTTGAGGTGTTCTATGGTGTTCTATGATGTATTATGGTGCTCTATGGTATTCCATTGTGTACTACGGTGTTCTATGGTGTTCTATGGTGCTCTATGGTGTTCTATGGTGTACTATGGTGTTCTATGGTGTTCAATGGTGTTCTATGGTGTTCTATTGTGTTCAATGGTGTTTTAGGGTGTTCTATGGTGTTCTATGGTGTACTATGGTGTTCTATGGTGTTCTATGGTGTACTATGGTGTTCTATTGTGTTCAATGGTGTTCTAGGGTGTTCTATGGTGTACTACGATGTTCTATGGTGTTCAATGGTGTTCTATGGTGTTCTATTGTGTTCAATGGTGTTTTAGGGTGTTCAATGGTGTTTTAGGGTGTTCTATGGTGTACTATGGTGTTCTATGGTGTTCTATGGTGTGCTGTACTGTGCTTTGGTCTGGTCTGGTGTTCCAAGTAGAACTGTTGTGTGTTGTGGTCCGGTGTCCTCCTCTACATGAAGCCCCTGATTGGTTCCTTGTTGCCATAGCAATCACGTCGTCCCATTTTGTTGCTGGCGCTACGGTAATGATGACGGTAATGATCATCATCAGTAACAATGAGACGGTCCCGTGATGGATGGAAGCCCCTCCTACTGGGCTCCCCGCCTTCATCTTCAAACCTCCCCTCCTCTTCCTCGCGGGGTCGAGAGACGCTGAAGGCTTATTCATGTTCGTACGTGGTTATTAACGTGGTGCGTTGAGGAGTAGATGTGACTCGTTTTGGAAAGTCGTGTTGAAAATGACTTTTGAAGAATGTAACAGCTCACAGCGCTGGGGGCGGAGCCAGTCTGCTCCCATGTGACGCTTAAGGACAGGAAACGACAAATCTACAGTACGTAGCTGGTAGCTTTGGAGGGGTTGTTCTCGGTAGACTGCAGTGTCTGTCTGTGTGTGTGTGTGTGTGTGTGTGTGTGTGTGTGTGTGTGCACTAGAGACACAGGACAATAACACACAGGCCTTGTGGGGATTCCAATTATAGCTTTATCTCCAGCATCACTGCTATTCTCACACTGCATATGTAGTGTGTGTGTGTGTGTGTGTGTGTGTGTGTGTGTGTGTGTGTGGTGGTGTGTATGCCTATGGCGTGTATGTGTGTGTCCATGTGTGTGTATTTTTGTACAACACTATTAAGTGTGTGTGTGTGTGTGTGTGTGTGTGTGTGTGGAGCTGTCTCATGGATAGGCCAACCCCTGGCTGTTCACATTAAAGCAGTGATGTCCTTGAACTCTCTCAGCATGAACTGCCACTACTGCACCAACTGTGTGTGTGTGTGTGTGTGTGTGTGTGTGTGTGAGAGAGAGACAGAGAGAGACAGAAATGCCTCCTGATCCAATCGCTTCAAGCTTATTGTCCTATGTGTGTGTCTGCATGTGCATATAAGTGTGCTTTATATGTGTGTATATGCCCGAGTGTGTGTGTGTGTGTGTGTGTGTGTGACACCAGATCCATTCAGACCTATGATACTGTCCTAGCAAGACGATGATAAAACGCTGTTACTATTTTTTGCCTCTAAAGGACGATGTGTTTCACCCTCTGACCGAGCGACGCCACCAGCAAGTCATCAAGTCATCAACCACTTCCTGTGGAGGCGAGCGCCCAGGAAGCTCAATGTTCGCCGCGGCTGAACTTCACCTGAACGTCACCTGAACGTCATCGGCCCTCTTCAGATTCCTGCACGTCCTCGTTTCCCCGCCGATGTGATTTAGTTTCGCGATCGTGCAAAACGGACGTCGGCCATGTTTTCTGCATGTTAGCCTGTCGTCGTCTTTTTGCGTTTCAAGCTAGCTCAGGTGAGAAAAGGTACAAACGTTTTTTTTCTCTAGGTGGAAGATTTCCGCTACGTCGGACATCGAGGCTGATGGATTACCGTGAGAGCGCTACCGTGTCTCCAGTTCATACCTTTTAATTTTGAGCGGACTTTATTGGCTGTCTTCTTGATGTCAGCTGTAAGGTCCTCCAACTCCTGCTTGGTCTCTGCAAGGACAGACAGACAGACAGACAGACAGGCAGACAGACAGGCAGACAGACAGACAGACAGACAGGGAGAGAAGAAGAAGAAAGTGATGAAACATGTCACAAGTGTCCATTACAACAAAGGTTGAACCGCTCACATCGGTGCAGCGTGGCTCCCCTGGAGACGCCATCGCCCCCTACAGGTTTTGCTTGGTAGTGATTTTATCCTTTACCTGCTGCAGAAATGAAACAGTACAAAACAAACAAAGCGCCATATTGGCTTCGGTGTGTGATCGTCTGCAACTGATCGACAGTATCATGATTGGTTGTGTTGCATTATGGGAAAGCGTCTCCACTTCCTTCCTTCTTATGATTGACTGTGCATGAATGAATCCACATCAAGATGAGAGGAGGATGTGATGTCAGCAGGTAGATGAAGGTAGGGGAGAGGGGGATGGGGTGAGGAAGGTAGGGGAGAGGGGGATGGGTGAGGAAGGTAGGGGAGGGGGGGATGGGGTGAGGAAGGTAGGGCAGAGGGGGATGGGGTGAGGAAGGTAGGGGAGGGGGGGATGGGTGAGGAAGGTAGGGGAGAGAGGGATGGGTGAGGAAGGTAGGGGAGAATGGGATGGGGTGAGGAGGGTAGGGGAAAGGGGGATGGGGGAGGAAGGTAGGGGAGAGAGGGATGGGTGAGGAAGGTAGGGGAGAATGGGATGGGGTGAGGAGGGTAGGGGAGGGGGGGATGGGTGAGGAAGGTAGGGGAGAGGGGGGATGGGGGAGGAAGGTAGGGGAGAGAGGGTGAGGTATCTCGGCCATGTTAGGAAGGAATGACTGGGCTGCACTGATGCATGAACTATACGTCCACACGTGCACGGGTGTGTGTGTGTGTGTGTGCGTGCGCGTGCGTGTGCGTGTGTGTGCGTGTGTGTGTGTGTGTGCGTGTGTGCGTGTGTGTGTGTGTGTGTGTGGCTCAGCTGCAGTGCTCAGTCTGATTTACGATTGCTGCAGTGCCATTCAGCCACCGGAAACCAACTCAGCCCTTTCTACCTCCCCCCTCTCCCTCTCCCCCCCCTCCCCCTCTCTCTAGCTCAACCTCTGACTCACCCTCACTCCCCCCCCCCCTGCTAGCCTCTGCCTCCCTCTTTCACCTTTTCTTCCTCTCCTCTCATCTCTTCTTCCTCCCTTTTGCTTTCCTCTCCCCCTCACCCATCTCTACTGCCTCCCTCCCTCTATTCATCCTTTTCTCCCCGCCCTCCCTCCTTCTACCCCCACTCTCTTTCCCCTCCATCCATCTCCCTCTCTCTCTCTCTCTCTCTCTCTCTCTCTCTCTCTTTCTCTCTCTCGCTCTCATGTTATTAATAGTCTGGTTTTAATTACAACATGAATTGAAGGAGTCACATTGAGAACCTGGCGGGACGATTTAGGGGTTTTTCATCTTTTGTAACCTTTATTTATACAAGGGTTTCTTACTGAGCATGCATGCTTTTTTCCCAGCATGCACCCTGGTTGAACACATTCACACCAGTACAACCACAGTCCTCTACCGGTTCCAGTACAACCACAGCTACTGAGCAGCTCCAGATTTCCCCAGTTAGTCCTGGATTCAAACCAGCGAGCCTCTGTGCTCCTGCCACCTCCTGCCACCTCCTCACAGCGTTCAGGATGTCATCAAGAACTTAGTCTGCAGGAGCCACATGCGATGGAGCCTCCTAGAACAAACAGGCTGGTGGGGAATCAAACCTGTGAACTCCACCAAGTTTGGTGGAGTTGAAAATCTCTAACTTGAGTGTGAAGTTGAGGCGGCTCGGGGCGTGACTCCTCCTCAACACCCGCCGTGTTTTCTAGAAAGCTCGACACGATGATCGTATTGTTCAGGTGTTCCTGTTTGACCCGACGTCAGAGGGCGTGACAGGAAGTTGTAGTTCAGGTGCGTTTCCTGTCTCAATGCACGGTGACGTATTTACAGCAGCAGCGGCCGAACGGTCGGAGAGGCAGGCGTGTGACCGCTATCATCTACTGTTGAGGTGCCCTTGAGCAAGGCGCCCTAGAACCCGGAGACTGTGGTTGTACTGGGCAGTGGGAATGAGTGACTGTATGTCTGTCAGCATCCCTGGATGAATAAAGGTTGATAGAAACCCTCCAGCCAGTGAGCTTCGTTAACCCAGTCAGGTGAACGCTTGATGTGTGTCATCAGTTAGCTCCTCCCCCCGTGGCGGATCTGCAGTTGATGATAAAATAATAAAATCGTTGTTTATTGATGAAGTCGACCTTCATCCATACGGGCACCGTGCCATCAGTGTTCTCTCTCTCGGTTCCCAGCACGGCGAGCCCTGCTCCTGTGATTGGTGGAACATCTCCATTAACCAATTAGCACTAACGAGGTCGTTAATGAACGATGTAATTCAGGATAATTCCACCTGATATCAACACTGACAACAGATGTGATTCTTTCATGTGGGAGACCGTAGTGTGTGTGTGTGTGTGTGTGTGTGTGTGTGTGTGTGTGTGTGTTCTGTACTGAATGCCAGTCAGCATATTAGCGCTATCTAGTAGCCTGTGTGTTTAATTCTCCTATTGATTAGCAGTGAGCTCAGCATGTCTGATGTCACATCAGCAGAACAACAACAACAGCAACAACAGCAACAACAGCAACAACAACAACAACAACAACAACAACATTAACTACACCAAACACAAAACAAATCCACACAAATATTCAGCAGTACCAATGTAATATGATATAATTCATCATCATTATTATTAGTAGTAGTAGTACTACTAGTAGTAATAGTACATAAAGTATAATGTTTTGAACTGAAAATACAAATATTTTTCATTTGATTAAATATATTACTACTACTGCTACTACTACTATTACCACTGCTTATTGTATTATTATTATTGTATTATATTTTTATTAATTTATTATTATTATTTTATTATTAGTGTAATATAAGAAGTAGTCTATGCATATGCATTTTGAGTTGAAAATGCTAAATTTAAAATGATCAAATGTATATTACTACTATTATTATTATTAATAATATTATATCCATACTGTATGTAATGTTTTGATCTTCACTAAATGAGCAGAAAAAGGGAGAGAGAGGGGGTGACATAGAAATAGAGAGATAGAGCAAGAGAGAGAGAGAGAGAGAGAGAGAGAGAGAGAGAGAGAGGGAAAGAGAGAGAAAGAAATGAAATGAGACCATTGGAGGAAAAACAGGAAGCCAGGTCCACCTCTCTGTTTTCTCTATGTCAGGCTTTATGAATGGCTGCGGTTCAGAGTGGAGGGGGGACTACAGCTGTAGCTCAGCTCTCACTACACTTCCCATAATGCATTATTCAGGGAGCTACACTGGAATGCATTTTGTATGGCGGGTTGGCTAGCAGGCAGCACAGCGGCAACGAAGCTGACCTAGAAGTAGGCAGGAAGAAGAAAATGATGAAAGAGAGCGAGTAGGAGATGTATTTTCACCGGAAGTGAGAATCAGGAAACGATTGGATGATTAAATTGATGATTTATGACTAATTTATGTTATTTATTATTCTATGATTTCCTGTTGCTGCTGCCTTCCGCTTCAGTGTACTCGGGTTTCCACTTCGTTGTTGTGGTGTGACAGCTGAGTGTATCTCATCTCGTCTCGTCTCGTCTCGTCTCATCTCATCTTGTCTCGTCTCGTCTCATCTCATCTCATCTCATCTCGTCTCGTCTCATCTCATCTCATCTCGTCTCATCTCGTCTCATCTCGTCTCGTCTCGTCTCGTCTCATCTCATCTCGTCTCATCTCATCTCATCTCGTCTTGTCTCATCTCATCTCATTTCATCCCATCAAATTTTATTTGATCTAGTCTGATTTCATCTCTCATTTAATTTCATTTTATCTTGTCTAGTATGATTTAGTCTTGTATTTCATTTGATCATTATCAGGCCTGATTTCTCATATCTCATATCTCATTTGATTTCTTCCCATTGAATCTTATTTTATCTAGTTTTATTTGATTTCTCTCATCTTGATGTCATCATCTCATCCCAGTCTGATTTCATCTCTCATTTAATTTAATCTCATTTCACTTTCTCATTTCATCTCATCTGGTCTGATGTCGTCTCCTCTCATCTCATTCATGACAACGTGATAACTAATCTAGTTTCTGTGCTGTTTCTCCTCTCTGCTGTCCTCAGACGGTCCAGGCTCATCCATCAAACAGACAAACTGACATCACTCACATGTTTGCAGCGGTTAACCCTCTCCACTGAGGTTAACCAGCGATCATGCAGTTTAACTAGTTCCCCAGGGGGCAAGGCCTTCGGTTTCAGCATGCAGAGCAACACAAGAGGAGGAAGAGGGAAAGGGAGAAAGAAAGGAAGGAAGGGAGCAAGAAATAAGGAAGGGAGCAAGGATGGACAGAAAAATAAAGAAGGAAAGGAAGGAAGGAAAAAAGAAAGAAATAGGAAGAAGGAAGAAAGGAAGAAAGCAAAACATGGAAAGAAAGAGAAAGGAAGGGAGTGGGAAGGAAGGAGGAAATAAAGAGAAAAAAAACGAGAAAACATCAAACGTTTGACATGCAACAGAAAATATTAACGTGCAAAGAAATCATCACATGAAATCATAACGCAGCATGCGACGCAAGACGAGCACAACACGAGGAGTATTACAGGATGTTAGATCGTGTCTTCGTCACGTGATCGTACCTTGATGCTGACTGCCTCGGGTCTGGGAATGTGATGTACGCCTGCAGACTTCATTAGTGTGTGTGTGTGTGTGTGTGTGTGTGTGTGTGTGTGTGTGTGTGTGTTCGTGCCACATTTCAGTTTGGATTATATACATCAAAGAGCGAGCATTAGCCTCATCTTGCAACTGAATTCAAAGCATCCGTGACAAGGCATTAGCAGCAGCTCCAGTCTCAGGTTATGAAACAGCGGGGGTCCGTTTCAGCCCGGCGATGAAAGCGCAAAGTAACGCATCGATAAAGACGATCAAACAGAAAACGGGGGATCAGTGGGGATATTCCACTTTCTGCTCAGTGAGTGTTTGGTTGACAAAACACAGGAATATTTGGTACCGAGAGGTTGTTTGTTACCTACTGTATAGGTTGAGATACTGACAGTTTAGTACTCAATAGCTCATATTTTGTGCAGAATTCAGGGTGGAAAAGCCTCTGAAAGCATTTAGACACTAAAACGAAACATAGATCACTACCTTCAAACATACTTTACAATACACATTTAAATGGACAAATAAAATGTGCCAAGAACTGGTTTCATGTGACCAAACCAGCAGTGGACCACATGACTGGCCAATATATTGACTGAGATCAAATATATCACCAAACCCTAAAAAAATATTTGTATATTCTATTTTCTCATGTGACCACTGAGACTCTGACCCGTTGGTTGCATGTATGTAAAACGTTGTCTCCGGTGTACGTGGCGTATTAAACTCCTCTTTCAGGCGTGATGCGGCGCTAGCGGTCGCTACCGCGTGACAGTTTGTCTCGGAGTATCAGGCTCATGCTTATGAAACACGGTGACTAGACGCTTCATCTTGTGCGGGGTGAGGTCAGAGCTGGCATCTAGCTGCAGAAGACTCGGAGGAGGAGGCTCGGCGCTCGTCTTAAAGCGAACCAGTCCAGGATTTTGTCTAGATAGGCCACCAAGATAGGCTCGGCGGTGGGAGAGGCAGGTGGGTTTTTTGCTTTATTTACATTGAGGGACACTCTTTTCCAGTGCAACCGAGGATGCAATAAGAAATAATGAAATAAATAAAAGCAAAACAGGAAGTATTTCCAGTCCAACACAATGAGATTTGAAATTGGACTTCTGAATTGTGCCAGGGTCAACAAAGCATCCACTTTCAGAATACTGGGCTCAACAGGTGAAGGTAATCTGACCCAAGTCCGATTTAACCTGAGGATCTTGTAGTAGACGCCAGTCCTGGTAAGTCCCAATGTTCCAGTTCAATAATGAGGTAATACAGGCTGGTAATTTGTTCATAAGGGCTTAATAAACGAACATATACCAGCGCTGATCTGGTCTCGCAGAAACTTGTTCATCCAGTAAACAGTGATGGGTACCGTAGGGGTCACCAGTGATACATCTGAGTGGTAAACAGCGTCTGAAGGCTTGAGGGTGGCAGCAGCTGCATGCCTGTCTATTACATCATCATAATCCAAAACTGAAAGAAATATTGCTTCTCTTTCTACAGAATATAGGAAAACGTGTCTTATGTCTATACAGATAGACCATTTTTATCTGCAAGGTTTTTCCCCAGGTTGTCAATATGAAACTGAAATGTGACTTCCTGTGATCAGAGCCCTGGGCTGGCTGGAGGAGCGTGGGTAGGGGAGCTGAACACATGGTCAACTCCTTGAGTTCATCAAAAACCCAATATTATGAATATTATGAACATGTAGCTTTAGAGTTATCGCTTTGCATTAGTCACTGTGCCTCGACTCAAAGGTCAGAGGTCAGGGTCGGCAACGGTGCAGCACCTTGAACCTCCAGCAGGGCGGATGCCTGCTGATCCCTACTCACTACACCATCCCACTGCTGTTGTTCGATTGAGCATCACTATGATCCACATAAATTCAACTGCATAGTCCTACTGTGAGGCTTTATGACACCTAGCGGTTTTAACATGCTAATGTAGAGCTAGCATTAGCTTGTATGCCTCGTCCTCGCCCGTTTATGAAAGCAAAGACCTAGTATTAGCTTGAAAGCCAAGTCCTACACTCTAAAGTGGAAAAACTCATTGAGAAACCTTTAGGAACTCTTCAGACCATAGGGGAACCTCAGAAGGTTC
>JAXDDW010000053.1:2520000-2522500 GCA_034670385.1 Hoplostethus mediterraneus
CAGCGAGGAACTCAACGTGTATTTGCACGCTTGGTAGAAGCCCTGCGGGTGTCATGCTGAAAACCACCAACAACGTTTGAGGGTCGGGAGGCTGGATAACGATCTTCTATCAACATAGTGAATGATCTACCGGGGACACATGGATGATTCTGGTGTCTATGTTTTCATCACTTCCTGGGAAACTCGATCGACGGAACAATTTCCCAAAATCCTGGAGAATTATTTTAATGTCCAGAGTTAAAAATGATCCTGTCTTTGTGTGAATGAGAGGAGACTGTCGACCGGCTGGAGGAGGTCATGGAGGGATGGAGGGATGGAGGGATGGATAGATGGATGGATGGATGGATGGATGGATGGATAGATAGATAGATAGATAGATAGATAGATAGATAGATAGATAGATAGATAGATAGATAGATAGATAGATAGATAGATAGATAGATAGATAGATAGATAGATGGATGGATGGATGGATGGAGATCAGATGGTTTTGGCGTTTCTAGTCTCCGAGTGTAAAGTGGTAAATCCTGGTGTGTTTGGCTCCACAGGTCAGAGGTCAGGTGACGGGGGTCAGGTGAGTGGAGGGGAGGCCGGTGTGAACAGGGGCGGCCATTTTGAAAAATAACTCCATAAAGAGGCTTTTGGAGGAGGGAGTCCAAACAGCAGAGAAACATCATGATGACAAAATGGTGCTTGCATCACTCTCTAACTCTCTCTGAATGTCTCTCTCTCTCTCTCTCTCTCTCTCTCTCACACACACACACACACACACACACACACACACACACACACACACACCCCTCCAAGCATCTCAGAATGAGAAGCACTGGTGACAGCAACCTCACTAAGGTCAGACAAGAGACAGAGAGAGAGAGAGAGAGAGAGAGAGACAGAGAGAGAGAGAGAGGGAGAGAGAGAGAGAGAGAGAGAGAGAGAGAGAGAGAGAGAGGGAGAGAGAGAGAGAGAGAGAGAGAGAGAGAGAGAGAGAGAGAGGAGAGAGAGAGAGAGAGAGAGACAGAGAGAGAGAGAGAGGGAGAGAGAGAGAGAGAGAGAGAGAGAGAGAGAGAGAGACAGAGAGAGAGAGAGAGGGAGAGAGAGAGAGAGAGAGAGAGAGAGAGAGAGAGAGAGAGACAGAGAGAGAGAGAGAGAGAGAGAGAGAGAGAGAGAGAGAGAGAGGGAGAGAGAGAGAGAGAGAGAGAGAGAGAGAGAGAGAGAGAGAGAGAGAGAAAGAGAGAGAGGGAGAGAGAGAGAGAGAGAGAGAGAGAGAGAGAGAGAGAGAGAGAGAGAGAGAGAGAGAGAGAGAGAGAGAGAGAGAGTCCTAAACCTTTATTACATTACATCCAATATCACAGCCACTGAACCAGCTCAGAGACACCTGACCCCAGGACCCCCGGACCCCCGGACCCCAGGAGCCCAGGACCCCAGGATCCCCGGACCCCTGGAGCCCAGGACCCCCGGACCCCCGGACCCCAGGACCCCAGGACCCCAGGATCCCCGGACCCCTGGAGCCCAGGACCCCCGGACCCACCCCTGGACCCCCGGACCCCCGGACCCCTGGACCCCTGGACCCACCCCCGGACCCCAGGACCCCCGGAGCCCAGGAGCCCAGGACCCCAGTACAGAGCACCTTTAACCCCCCACGCAGCAACAAACAAGACACGCTCAGCTTCCCCTTGCTTCTTGTTTCACGGGACCCCCGGGGACCCCCGGGGACCCCTGGGGGTCCCTGTGTTCAACTCTGTGGGGAAGTTGGTACCCAGCCCAGCGCACCAGAAGCGACACCCAGAAAACCCAAACCAGGTGCTCGGTTGTGTCGGGTGCTGGCGACGGGCCGCTGTAGGTCAGCAGGGTGCCTCTCTAAGGGGGCGGGGCTTCACCACCCCTCTGCTGCTTCACTCTCTGACTCACTAGCTCCCCTAGTGGAGATGAGCGGAGGAGCAGGGGGAGTGGAGACAAGTCAGTGTTCATGTTCAACCTTGATGCTGAAACAATGGATGGATGAAAGGATGAAAGGATGAAAGGATGAATGAAAGGGTGGATGAAGGGATGAAAAGATGGATGGATGCAGGGATAGATAGATGGATGGATGGATGGATGGATGGATGGATGGATGGATGGATGGATGGATGGATGGATGGATGGATGGATGGATGTTTCTCTGTACTAAAGCTGTTGAGTCTCAGTCACTCAATAGAACCTGACATTGTTCAATTACACTGATTGGATTTAAATTACTGGTTAACGACCCAAGTGTGTGTGTGTGTGTGTGTGTGTGTGTGTGAGTGAGTGTGTCTGTGTGTCTGTGTGTGCGTGCGTGTGCTTGCAAGCATTTGTTTGCATTTGTGCATGTGTACATTATATGTGTGTGTGCATGAGTGTGTTTGTGTGTGTACTAAGATAAAACCCATTCAGTAGTGAAAGAAGGCGTGTATCTTGTGTGTGTGTGTGCGTGTGCGCGCGTGTGTGTGTGTGTGTGTGTGCGCGCCCTAGTATGGACTAC
>JAXDDW010000053.1:2530000-2555000 GCA_034670385.1 Hoplostethus mediterraneus
TGCTACTGAGGAGCCGAGACCAGGACGGTCCAGCTGCAGGGTAAACCTGGTGAAATCAGACCTGTCCAACGCCGACTTCACCCTCTGTCACCATGAATCCCTGATACTCGTCACAGCGACTCGAAGGGGAAAAGGCATAATTGAATGCTTTCGGTTTGTATTGCTGGTTTTAGAGGATCAGCGCCTGGAGGTCACAGTTTGCTCTTTATTTACCACCAGATCTCACAGCGAGGATCCGTCCCACCACGTCATTTAGCCATCAGTGTTAATCAAGTGGCATTATCTTGATGCTAGAGGAGCGATGTCTCACTGGGTCTTCCTGCTTTAAAGGACAATTCCGGGATTTTTCAACCTGGCCTCTATATCCACAAAATCGCCTATCATACTGCAAAGTAGATCCCAAAAGTTTCGGAGTTGCTCCGGTAGATCGGCTCAGTCGGCAGTCGCGAAACAGGGGCTCAATGGCTGCAACGTAATCTGTAGGGGCATCGAGGCGCGGTCAAAGTGCTTGATTTTGCCACTGACAGGCTCAGATTGTTATTCGTGTCTGACAACATTACTGAAAGGATCGCTACAGAAATAGACCTTTTTTAACCAGAAAACTAAAGTCCAGCTCAAGGAGAAGTCCCGCTCTGAAATGGACGGTGGACAAAGGTAGTCTATAGCGAGAGGGTTGACTTGTTGCAGGAAGAGGATGGTAGAAAGATTTATGTGTACACCATCCTCTTGCTGCAACAAGTCAACCATCTTGCTTTCACAGACCACCTTTGTCATATTTCCAACAACTCTGAACTCTGAGCAGCGACAACACGACAACGCGTCTTTGAGTTTTAACTGAGAACTGAATTGAGGCGTTTCTCCAAATACCAATCAAGCGGCTACTTGTCTTTCTTTCCCATCATCATGTCTCCATGGCAACGCTGCTCAGCCACAATTACGACATCTGTCTCAGGTGAACGACACATGTAGATCACATGATCCACGTGGTCCAGATGGGAATTGAAGCTTTTTGCTGTTCACACTGACTAGAAATCACCAAATCATCTTCAGGACTTGCAGCTGCAGTGAGAACGGATCCTGACACACCAGACCAGACCAGACCAGACCAGACCAGACCAGACCAGACCAGACCAGACCAGACCAGACCAGACCACACCGCACCAGACCAGACCAGACCAGACCAGACCAGACCAGACCAGACCAGACCAGACCAGACCACACCAGACCAGACCAGACCAGACCTTTCATTCCCTTTACCCGCTCGGACCGACACAAGCCTCAAGCCCCTCCCCCTAACCTCCGTGGCGTCGCGGCGACGGATCGCGCGTCTGTTTGTTACGGAGCGCAGCTTTCGCCGAGGCCCATGGGAGACGGGAGGCCGAGGCACAATGGTGGTGAAGGTGTCTGGTCGGAGCAGATAAGCCACAACAAAAGGCCTTCACCGCTCTGCAATCTGCTGCTGTCATCAACACCAGGACCGTATAGAGAGAGAGATATAGAGGTACATATATACTCTACATGAAACCACAACCTGGACGTTTCTCTCATCTGTTCAAGCTGTATTGACCCCTGGACCGAGGAAGATGTCTGACGGTCATCTCCATCTTCGTCGACCGGCTCTTACAAAAACATCTTTATATCCTTTTCTTATTCTTATCATCATCTTTCTGTCTTGTTTCTCTTGCCTATCAGACGACATCATTCTAGGGACCAAGTACAAGGATCTGACCCGGTTCACTGGTGCTGATACGACCGGGCTGGGCCGGTGTCAGTCTGCTGATATCGGCTCACTATCCTTAAAGTTTCAGTGTTTCCCCCCAGAACTTTGGACATGGGACACTAAAACTCTCCACTGAAACCAGACTGATGTATTCCATTCAGACTCTGGGACACATCACTGCCTTTAAATGAAGAATGAATTGACAACATAACTGATCAACCAAATTAATAAACAAACTGCTGTGGCGAAGCTCCGTCGGACGACGTGACCGGTCGATACGTGATATCAGCCGTCAGCCTGATGACGCCTCAGCAGACGACACGCCGACCCGCCGGGGCGACGAGACGAGACGCCGTCACCGGGCAGGAGGCTAAACGGCGCTCGGGTTTGTCGGGTTGATGGTGCGACTCGGTCCCACGAGGCTAAGAGGACGCCGCGCTGTAACTGGGTCGTTCCACTTACTCGTTTTCATAGGAAGGAGAAAAAAAACGCCAAATAATAATCTGAGGAACCAGTAAAGAGGCTCGTCCATTTGTCAGCCCAGGACCTCAGTCAGCTTCTGGTCTTTAAAAAGCCTCAGTCATCGGTACCATTCATCATCTGGCGACTCGGTATCGGGTCCACAACTAATAACAAACCTGGAAACTCTTCATGTCCCATTTAGACGAGTCCGCCTCCTCACCACATCGTCTTCCTTCTCTCTCTCTCTCTCTCTCTCTCTCTCTCTCGTTTTACCACCCGTGCTCTAGAAACGTTGGGTTATTTGTTATGTCTGCTGGTTCTCTGGGCGCCGTGACCTCTGACCTCTGAGCTCCTTCCTGCTGGGAGTCTCAGTCGCAGTAAAATATGAAAATTTGGTTCAGTTTAGTTTGTGGCTGAGATTAAGTAGCATCCAGCAGACTGTAATCCACTGGGATTTACAGTGTGTGTGTGTGTGTGTGTGTGTGTGTGTGTGTGTATGTGTGTGTGTGTGTGTGTGTGCAGACAGGGGGTCTCTGAAGGCTTTGTTGTGTTCCCTGGGGAAATCTGCCATGAGACTAAAAAGAGAGGGAGAGAGAGAGAGAGAGAGAGAGAGAGAGAGAGGGAGGGAGAGAGAGAGAGAGAGAGAGAGAGAGAGAGAGAGAGGGAGAGAGAGAGAGGGAGGGAGGGAGAGAGAGAGAGAGGGAAATGTTGTAATTTCCCTCAACCTGCTGCTTTTACTTCAGTTAGCGACTTCCTACATTTCCCAGAATCACCCAGGCCCCCTTACTCTAAACACAACAAGTCTTGTGGCTGCATTGCATTCTGGTCCATTGAAGCTGCTGTCATTGGCCAGTTATCCACGGCAATAAGAGAAATACACCCCCAGACAAAAACACTAACATTGTGAGACTTTGTTGTTTCAAGGTGGATTTTCCCTCCAGCAGCTGCTGACCCACTGGAGAACCTCATCAGTCTGGTTTCAGTGGAGAGTTTTAGTGTCCCATGATGATCTAAATGCTCTCAGAGGCTTTTCCCGCCTGACAAGAATAAACTCCCGGGGGAAACACTGAGTCGTTGTATATTTTGGGATTCCTTTGGCATGAAAATAGTCAAATGTAAAGATGTTGAATACTGGCACAACGTACCCTTAAAAACAAACCCTGCTGTCTGTCTGTCTGTTTCCATCACCTCCCGTATTACATTCAGTAGAATCAGACATTTGTCACGTCGCACATCGTTTAACAGGAAAAGTCCCAGGAGGAAGAGGTCAAAGGTCAAGGCTTCAATGATGCTTCGACAGGGTGATGGACTCCCTCTCCTGTCATGGGGATCAAACCTGTGACAATCTGTTCAATTGGGCCCTGCCAGCCCTCGGTGGTTGAACGGATTAATTAATAATTTTAATTAATAATTGATCTGGTTTTGAAGAGTTATGTAACTATTGAGCTATTTCAGGGAAACATCAGCTCCTGAAGTACTCAGCCTCTAGAAGACATGTCAGTGTTACGCTCCACCTATTGAGCTGCAATGGGAATTTAACCCTGGAAACGTCCTGTAATTGGATCATTGTACTGCGTCTATGTACGTTAGGCCTACATGTGACCTGGTTTTCCAGTGCACAAGGATTTCACGGTGCAGAATATTTCAAAGGCGAATTGAGCAATCTACTGTGAGAATCTGAAGCCGAAGCTCCTCGGGCTGCTGATTGGCTGAGCTGTTTTCTGATGGAAACATGTTAAACCTCTAACTTCACCTGTCTAGTGTAATGAAGGATATCAAAGGAATACATGGCTTATTCATGTATACACACACACACACACACACACACACACACACACACACACACACACACGCACACGCACACGCACACACACACACACACACACATAAAATAAAAGTACTACAATTCCTCTTGGTGTTGACGGACCAGTTACACAGCTCACACAACTAACACACATGGCACTAGGACAGAGGGGAACTCATAAACAGTAAACGGGACAGGACATATAAAAGGTGCTAAAGGAGGTGTAAAGGAAGTGTAAAGTGTTGAAGGAGGTGTAAAGGAAGTGTTAAGTGTTGAAGGAGGTGTAAAGGAAGTGTAAAGTGTTAACGGAGGTGTAAAGGAAGTGTTAAATGAGGTGTAAAGGAAGTGTAAAGATGTTAAAGGAGGTATAAAGGAAGTGTGAAGTGTTAAAGGAGGTGTAAAGGAAGTGTTAAAGGAGGTGCAAAGGAAGTGTAAAGTGTTAACGGAGGTGTAAAGGAAGTGTTAAAGGAGGTGCAAAGGAAGTGTAAAGTGTTAAAGGAGGTGTAAAGGATGTGTAAAGTGTTAACGCATGTGTAAATGTGCTAAAGGATGTGTAAAGGATGTGTAAAGGATGTGTGAAGTGTTAAAGGAGGTGTAAAGGTAGTGTAAAGTGTTAAAGGAGGTGTAAAGGTAGTGTAAGTGTTAAAGGATGTGCAAAGGATGTGTGAAGTGTTAAACAAGGTGTAAATGATGTGTAAAGTGTTAACGCATGTGTAAATGTGCTAAAGGATGTGTAAAGGTGTTAAAGGATGTGAAGTGATGAGTGTAAAGATGTTAAAGGATGTGTAAATGCACTCAAGGACAAGTAAAGGGATGTCTGTAAAAGTGCTAAAGGATGTGCTAAAGGCCAAGTACATTTCCCAAAAGATGTGTAAAATGAAGACCACATTTCCCATAAACCCCCTTTCTTCCAGTCACAATGAGGATGTTGCTCCTCGCCTCCCCTCGCCCTCCCTGCCGTTGCTCGGTTTGATGAAGAAAGATAAGAGCCGATAACAGACAACATGCATTTGATGAGGTAAACTCAGGTCAAGCTGAAGCTGTGCAGTAGGAATAGGTGAACTGAAATACACTTGCATAAGCCCACTTCCTGTTTAGTGCCGTAAAGCAATCCAGCAGATTTCCCTCCAAATCGACCCGGTGGACACAATGTAGAATGAGAGTAGAGGCTGGTAGAGGCTGACAGGCTGCTAGTGATCACACTGATGTCTCAAAACTAATATTGTGATAATTTATTGATCCATTGCTGGTAAAACGCGACGCTGGGCTTCGGTTCGTGTCTCCTAACGGGAGAGCCCGGCCGTTATATAACAGCAGGGTGAGTTGGAGGTTGCTTCCCTCCTTCCTGCTGACAACCAGCCACATTCAGCTCTACTCCCATCCAACAGACTCAGGGACGCTTTTAGATGGTTATAATGAGGGTGAAGAGGAGGAGGAGGAGGAGGGAGGATGATGATAGGAAGAGCAGATCAGAAGGAGGAGAGGAGACATAGATGGATGAGGAGGAAGAGTTGGATGAAAAACTGGGAAAGCTGGAGGGCTGAGAGAGGAGGAGGAGGATTGAGGAGGTGCTGGGGGAGGACAGCCGAGCACAGATAGACTGTTTTAGCGTGAAGAGAAGAGGAGAAAGGAGGATGAAGAGGAGGAGATATTGAGGAGGAGAGGAAGGCTGGCAACCAGTCAGTTTTATTCTACAGCGAGAGGAAGAGACACTGAAGAGGAGAGGAGGAAGAGGAGGAGGAGGAGGAGGAGGAAGAGGAGTGGATGAAAAGAAGGGCTAGAAAGAGAGAGGAGGTCGGGAGGTGTAGGAGGGGAGAATGAAGATGAAGAGGGGAGGAAGAGGAGGGAGGATGAAAAAGTGGAGAGAATAGGATATGGAGGAGGCAAATGGTGAGACACAGGAGGAAGGAGAGAGGAGGGGGAGGGTTGGGGGTTCAATTCCCACCGGGGCCACACATGCAAAAAATGTATACACTCATGGTAGTGGGAGGCACTTTGCTTAAAAGCATCCACCAACATGAAGGAGCAGGAAGAGGAGGTGGGGGAGGGTGAAGAGGAGCAAGGGTATCCCCTGGACAACGAGGAAGAGGAGGAGGAGGAGGAGGAAGGTTGAAGGTGGAGAGAGGGAGGGAGTGTGTCCTTTCAGCTAAAGGACACGACATTGGTCCGGCAGTTAACGTCGTCCGCGTAATATATCACCCCTTAGCACTATGTAGCGTGTGTGTGTGTGTGTGTGTGTGTGTGTGTGTGTGTGTGTGAGAATAGTGTAGGTCTATGAATTAAGAGCTTGTATCATTAAACTGAACGTCGTACATATAGATGCATGGATTTCAGAACCTCAACACACACACACACACACACACACACTCACACACACTCACACACACGCACACACACGCACACACACGCACACACACACACACACACACACACATATTGATCAGCACCTCCTCCACAGTGAAGACATTGGCATACAGAAGCTCTTGTTAAGGAGACATCAGGCTTATCGCTGCTAAAACATCCATCATGGTAAAAGCTTCCCATTCTAACATGGGAGTCACAACACACACACACACACACACACACACACACACACACACACACACACACACACACACACACACACATCCCCGAGGCAGCTTGGCATGCAAACCGATGTTATATCACGTTGTGATGGATATGATGCAGTTTGATTGATTACATCGTTATTGGAGAGCTGATCAATGCTGCTTATGAGAACCAACTGATCAGATCCCAGTTCAGTTCAGTATCATTACTATCAGTCTGGGTTTCAGTGTCCCATGATGATGCGGATGCTGAATACTTCTCACATGTGGAGGTACTGAATATCAGTTATTGATGAACCCTGGTGAGACGAGCGGGGAAAGGACCCCTGGACTACTGCTGAGGAAACCCCAACTGTTAAGGGAAAGGATGAAGGTGCAGCAGGACGGCGTTCTCAGCGAACAACTCCTCGGATCAATAAAGGTTTGAAGAAACAGAGAAAGCAATTTTTCCGAATGCGAGAGGTAAAATAATGATTTATGATTTATGACGATTTATGAGCCGGGCGACACGTGACGACACGTCACAGACTAAGATATGAGCTGTTAGCGCTTAATGAGAGCGAGTACACATATGTGTACATGCGTGTGTTTATGGCCATATTAATCTGATTAGTTTGACTGGCTGCACACTGGCTGCCCTGCAGCTCACACACACACACACACACACACACACACACACACACACACACACACACAGAAAAGAGATAGAGATAAGGAGAGAGAGAGACAGAAATGAAGAGAAAAAAGGAAAAGAGGGAGAAATGGAGAGAATAGAGGAAGATGGACGGAGGATGGGAGAGACAGGAGCATGGAGAGGAAGAAGAAGAAAAAGAGAGAGACAGGGAAAGATAGAGAGAGAAAGAGACAGGGGAGAGAGAGAGAAATGGTTGATGAGAGGGGGAGGGGAACGAAGAGGAAAGATGGAGGGGGGAGGGGGGATGGGTGGCGAGGGAGATGGAAATGAGAGAAACAGGAAGAGAGAGAGAGCGGTACTTAAAAGATGGGGGAGGGGAGAGAGAAGAAAGAGAGTATGGAGTCATCGCAGCTACACTGGACAAAATTAAAGGTTGAAAAAACTTCAGGTAATGTAAGAACCTCAAAATATCAAACACATTTCAGCTGCACTTTCAAAACGTGATAAATGTCTGAATGGGCCAAATTTTTTTTATAAAGTTGTAATAAAAGCTGTTAATGTAATACGTTGTCAAATAGTGTAATAACATTTTCATCATATTGTAATAATAATTTTAAATGCTTACACCCCTCATGATGCAATAACCACCATTAATATAACAATGTATTATTGGTGATAAAAATATTACAATATCAGGTTTTATTATATTTTGACCAATTTAGAGGGATATTTTATTACAGTTGTCATATTATTTGGCAGGTATTTTATTTCCTATTATATATATAACATTACATATAACATATGTGTGTTATATGTGTACAGGGGAAAAACCTGTATAACAGCAGCAGGAGAAATAATATTGACGTATTGTTAACATATAAATGGTTTCATAATGATATTATGATATAAATATAATCAACTTATTTTCATGCAAAATCATTATTTTGATGAAAGAATTATGATTTATGTATCAATTTGTTTAGGAATGAAACCCTTCAGATTCTGGGTCGTTTTTAACTCATCTTCATACATGTTATATGTAATATGTTATATGTGATGTGTGATGTTATGTGTGATGTTATATGTGATGTTATATGTTATGCGTGATGTTATATGTTATGTGTGATGTTATATGTGATGTTATATGTGATGTGAGATGTTATGTGTTATGTGTGATGTTATATGTGATGTTATATGTTATGTGTGATGTTATATGTTATGTGTGATGTTATATGTGATGTTATATGTTATGTGTGATGTTATATGTTATGTGTGATGTTATATGTTATGTGTGATGTTATATGTGATGTTATATGTTATGTGTGATGTTATATGTGATGTTATATGTTATGTGTGATGTTATATGTGATGTGTGATGTTATATGTGATGTTATATGTTATGTGTGATGTTATATGTTATGTGTGATGTTATATGTGATGTTATATGTTATGTGTGATGTTATATGTGATGTTATATGTTATGTGTGATGTTATATGTGATGTTATATGTTATGTGTGATGTTATATGTGATGTGAGATGTTAAATGTGATGTGAGATGTTATGTGTGATGTTATGTGTGATGTTATATGTGATGTGAGATGTTATATGTTATGTGTGATGTTATATGTGATGTGAGATGTTATATGTTATGTGTGATGTTATATGTGATGTGAGATGTTATATGTGATGTTATATGTTATATGTGATGTTATATGTGATGTTATATGTGATGTTAAGTGTGTTTTTAAGGGGATCAAATGCACCATGTGACTTCAGGGTGCAGCTGCAAGGTCAGCTGATCAACTGGGTTCAATTTGCCAAATCCCCCTAACTGGCTCAGACAGGGAACAGGTCAGCCTCCATCCCTCCATCCATCAGTCAATTTGATCTTTCTTTGCTCTCTCCTCCATCTTCTTCTGTCCTTCCTTTCAACTTTTCATCTCTCCAGCCATCCACCCCTCCCCTTTTCTCCGTTCCTTTCCTTTCCTTTCCTTTCCTTTCCTTTCCTCTCCTCTCTCCTGTCATGCAGTTATATCAGGATGGCTGACCTCAGTGCATACTGATGCCAGCAGTGTGTTGTGTGTGTGTGTGTGTGTGTGTGTGTGTGTGTGTGTGCTTGTGTGGGTACATACACTGTATTTATATTTATTTCTGTGTTTGTGTGTCTGCATGTATCTGTGTGTGTGTGTGTGTGTGTGTGTGTGTGTGGGTGTGCATATGTAAAAAATTAATGCCAGAAGTGAACTGTGTTACCCACAATCCTCTGGGATCCCTGGCTCTACCCAGCGTCCATCTGTGCTCTCAGAAGGCCATCATTGCTCACTTGCATAAACCCAGTGTCTGGTAGACGCCTCGTATCCCCAATATGACCAAAGATACTGGGATCTGACCAGTACAACCACAGTCTGTTACTGGGATCTGACCAGTACAACCACAGTCTGTTACTGGGATCTGACCAGTACAACCGCAGTCTGTTACTGGGATCTGACCAGTACAACCGCAGTCTGTTACTGGGATCTGACCAGTACAACCGCAGTCTGTTACTGGGATCTGACCAGTACAACCGCAGTCTGTTACTGGGATCTGACCAGTACAACCGCAGTCTGTTACTGGGATCTGACCAGTACAACCGCAGTCTGTTACTGGGATCTGACCAGTACAACCACAGTCTGTTACTGGGATCTGACCAGTACAACCACAGTCTGTTACTGGGATCTATTTCTACATGTCGGATCAAATCAGTTTCAGACCTCAGTCAATGCAGCACAACTGGACTTGGTCCTGATTGGCTCCCCAAATTCACTCAATTCATTTCTTTTCTTCTCATTGGACCCTCAAAAGGTTTAGTAGAGTTTAGTAACCAAACTAAACTGATTGACGGGTGGAAAACGTGTTGTTTGTTGCACGAGGAAGACGGAGAGATGAAGAGATGAAGGTAATTTCAGCATGAAGGGAAGAAGCAGACAGAAGAGTCACAGAGAGACAGGAGGACGCCCTGACAACCACACACACACACACACACACACACACACACACACACACACACATCTATGTCTTGTCTTGTTCACCCCATCCATCTTTCTTTCTTTCTTTCTTTCTATCTCTCTGCCAGGCTATAAATAAATGGTCGCTGGCTGCAGACTCGTTCTTCGCTGTGCGAGACGCCAGAGGGACAAATGGACGGAGGGAGGGAAAGGGGCTGGTAATGGACAGAGGGGATGGGGGTGAGGCGAAGGGGTGGAAGGGGAGGTGCATCAGGGGTTGATGGGACAGAGGGGGAGAAAAGGCGGGAGCAGGAGGTGAGAGGAAGGGGGGGGAGAGACATTTGATGGGAGAGAGGAGGAAGGATGGTGGAGGAGGAAGGGGTGGAAGGAGTGGGAGAAGGAGAAGGGGTAGAGGTAGATGGAAATGAGTGGAAGAGGAGGAGGACAAAAGGGAAGGAAAGGAGGAGAGGAAGAATGGTGAAATGGAAGGAGGGGACGAAGGAGGGCAGAGGTGGACTGGAGTTTAAGGGAAGAAGGGAGAAGAAAAGGAGGGAAGAGATGGGAAGAGGAAGGGAAGGAGGCAAGGAGGGGTTGATGGGATAGAGGAGGAGAAATAGAGGGGGTAAGGGGGGAGGAGGAGATAGAGCAGAGTGAGGGTGAGAATGAAGGAGGGAAGAAGGGGAAGGTGGATGGTGGAGATGAGGAGGAAGGAGGAGACGGGGGTAATGGGAGATGGAGGGACAGAGGGAGGAGGAGGAGAGAGGAGGAGGAATGGAGTGATGCAGGGATTAGAAAGGGGTTAGAAATAGACTCCATACTTTACTGACTCAGCAACACCCAGGAGAGAGAGGGAGGGAGGGATGGAGGGAGGGATGGATGGATGAAGGGATGAAGGGATGGAGGGATGGGTAGATGGAGCGAGGAAGGGATGGATGAAGGGATGGGTGGATGGATGGATGGAGGGATGGTTGGATGGATGAAGGGATGGGCGGATGGAGGGATGGATGGATGGAGGGATGGGTAGATGGATGGATGGAGGGAGGGATGGATGATGAAGGGATGGGTGGATGGAGGGATGGATGAAGGGATAGACGGATGGATGGATGGATGAAGGGATGAAGGGATGGAGGGATGGATGAAGGGATAGACGGATGGATGGATGGATGAAGGGATGAAGGGATGGAGGGATGGGTAGATGGAGCGAGGAAGGGATGGATGAATGAAGGGATGGGTGGATGAAGGGATGGATGGACGGAGGGATGGTTGGATGGATGAAGGGATGGGCGGATGGAGGGATGGATGGATGGAGGGATGGGTAGATGGATGGATGGGTGGATGGATGGATGGGTGGAGGAATGGATGGATGGAGGGATGGATGGATGGATGGGTGGAGGGATGGAGGGATGGATGGAGGGATGGATGGATGGATGGATGGATGGATGGATGGATGGATGGATGGGTGGAGGGATGGAGGGATGGATGGAGGGATGGATGGATGGATGGATGGATGGATGGGTGGAGGGATGGATGGATGGATGGATGGATGGATGGATGGATAAATGGGTGGATGGATGGAGGGATGGATGGAGGGATGGATGGATGGATGGATGGATGGATGGATGGATGGAGGGATGGATGGATGGATGGATGGATGGATGGATGGATGGATGGATGGATGGAGGGATGGATGGATGGATGGATGGATGGAGGGATGGATGGATGGATGGATGGAGCTGGGTTGGTCGGACCCGGAGCTGTGGTCCGTTTCAGCACCATGGACAGAGCAGCTCCTCCCCCTCACACAACATGAACACTTTCAAACAAGCCTGGTAAGAAAATGGGAGGGATTTCTACCAACCAATGAAAGACACAGCTGAGTGGCCCCGCCCCCGCACACCTCAGCCTCGTTTTGACTGGACTGTGATTGGTGGAAATAATCAGACAGCATGTTTGATTTGCTTCTCCTGTTCTTCTGTCTGCTGGTTTGTGTTTTTGCCTTTTTCATGACTTTGAACTGTTTTTAAGTTTGTAAGATTTTGATTTGATTTGACTTTTATTTCATTTGAAGATTTGAACAGTGAGGGAATATTATTTTATCTCCCTACGATTATTATAAAAACTTTATTGGATATCATAAACTCGATGACATCCAACAACAATCTATCAAATGGGAGTCTGTGGCTTAAAGCCAGATGAATCACCAGAATACAGTAAAGGGGCTGAGGGGAAATACTTCCTGGATATATTAATATATGAGCAACACCTTCAAAAGAGAGACCACCTCAACCGTCCTCCCTTCCTTCCTTCCTTTCCTCCTTCCTTCCTTCCTTCCTTCCTATCTTCCCTCCCCCCATTCCCTCAGGGCAAAAACAGTGATGGATGAACTGAGCTAAAGAGGGGCGAGAGAAAGAGAAGAGAGTGTGTGTGTGTGTGTGTGTGTGTGTCTGTGTGACACAGAGAGCGAAAGAGAGAGAGAGATGAAAGAGCGAAAGGCACTCTACGTAATGTAACCATTTTCCCAGAATGCATTGAGTCATGTAATCAATAGATAATCTTCTTTCAGCAGGGTGGCGGCCGGCAGACAGGGTGGTGTGTGTGTGTGTGTGTGTGTGTGTGTGTGTGTGTGTGTGTGTGTGTGTGTGTGTGTGTGTGTGTGTGTGTGTGTGTGTGTGTGTGTGTGTGTGTGTGTGTGTGTGTGTGTGTGTGTGTGTGTGTGTGTGTGTGTGTGTGTGTGTGTGTGTTACCAGCAGCATTTTCATATAAATAGAAACTAATACAACCCAACAGTGATCAACCTCTACCATCATGAAGCTTTTCCACCTGCTGTTAAACACCCGGTGTCAGGTCGGTCTTCCCGGGAGGAACCCTCTGGAGACAACAGAAGAAGAACTGGGTAGTTAGCGTGAGCAGCGATAGCCACCGTGGCTGAACAGACAAAGAGAAGAGCGCCACCTACAGGAACTCAAACTCCATCAACAGAGAATCCAAGGAACTACAATGTTGAACTACAATGACGCCGCAGGGAAAACGTCTCGGTGCAGTAGAAGCAGCTCTGTTGTATTCAGTCTCTCTGCAGCTTTTCACTAGAATCGGGGGCAGCAGTCGCCTGGAGGTTAGGACTCGTGTCCAGAAGGTTAGCGGGTTGAATCCCCGCACTGGTAAAGTGAAAATCTGAATGAATACCGCCCTCCTCCCTCAGAAAGATGAGATGGCCTTGAGCAAGGCACTTAACGCCCCGCCGCTGCAGCAGAGCTGCTCGGAGGCCGACAGTACCAGACCGCGGTGCCGGGAAGCTCCCCGCTATGAAAGTGTGTCACTGTATGAATGTGAAGCAGCGCTGCTGAAAAGCATCTTGCACGCTCAGCAAAACCCTGCTCTGGATAATAGAGGTCAGAGGTCAGAGGTCAAAGTTTAAAAAGAGAAAATAACCCCAAACCGTAACCTGGTGTTCTTTTCCATCATCAGTAAATATAAATAACCACTACAACCTTAACCAACCTTAACCAACCATAACTACCACTAACTGACCCTGGACCAGGACCCTGACCCATCTAACCAGAATATTATAACATAATATTCAGTTACTACGGCTCAGGATGAGAATCGTGTTCTTCGTGATGTTTTGCTAATAAATGTAGTAGATAGAAGTTTAATTGAATTAGTTAAATTGAATGAATACTCGACCCTGATTGGCCGACAGCTCCTCTAATTCCAATGAGGTCAACCTGCTGACTGAAGGCTTTCCAGTTCAAATGCTACAAACTGGCCCGATTGGATGGATTTCAGGAAGTCTTTAGTGAGAGGAGCCAATCAGGACCAAGTCCAGTTGTGATGTGTTTACTGGAGTTGGACTGGAACTGCCTGGAAAAGGCTGGGTTTTACAAAATGCAATACCTTCAAATTTAACCACTCAAGCAAAATAATAATATTGTCATTATATTTAATCATACATGTATATACATAAATAGAGGAACATTTAATTCCTATAATAGGGGATCTTTAACCTTTAACCCCTTAATGCCTATTCATTTGAACCTTTTCCTACTAACGTTTGAATATGCACACACACGCACACACGCACACGCACACGCACACGCACACACGCACGCACACGCACACACGCACACACGCACGCACACACACACTGCTTTGTCTTCTTCATGTAAAGATGTGAATTTAATGTGTGTTCTTTCCCCTGACTATGAGCAAATAGCCAATTAGGAAGACGAAGCTGTATCGGTTTATTGACTAATGGCTGCCTCACCTAGTCCCCTATGGCTACTGCTGGACACATGCGCGCACACACACACACACACACACACACACACACACACACACACACACACACACCTTACAACTACATATTTTCCTGTTTCCCGTTTCTCCTCCCCCACTCATGAATAAAGGAGGAAGAGAGTGATGTATTAGCATATTCACTGGGTGGGATATAGGGAGAGAGAGAGGGAGGGAGGGAGAGAGAGGGATGGATGGGAGGAGAGAGGGATGGATGGGAGGAGAGAGGGAAGGAGGAACTGATGGAGATCTGGAGTGAAGATGGAGGAGCAATATGGGAGCACTGAGAACAGTAATATTAGTAATATTTCAACACCAGCCTGGAAGAGTTCTGCATTCCAGTTTGTTTGGAATCAACAGGAGAAGAGCTGGGTAGTTAGCATGAGCAGCGCTAGCCAGCGTGGCTGAACAAGGAAAAGAGCGCCACCTACAGGAACTCAAAGTGAACTCACTTAAATAAAACAAACCTAAATTAAATTAAACTAAACAAACCTAAACTACATTAAACCACACTACATTAAACTATACTACATTTACACAAAACTATGCTATGCTAAGCTAAATCAAGCTAAATCAATCAACTAGACTCAGATAAACTAAGCTAAGCTAAGCTAAGCTAAACTAAGTGAACCACAATAAACTAAACTACACTAAATGTACACAAAACTAAACTACGCTAAACTGAACTAAGATAAACTCAGCTAGACTAAGCTAAAATAAAATAAGCTAAACTAAGCTAAAATGAGCAAAGCTAAACTAAGATAAACTAAGATAAACTAAGCTAAATTAGACTCTCTGTTAGTCTCCCTGTTAGTCTCTCTGTTAGTCTCTCTGTTAGTCTCCCTGTTAGTCTCTTTGTTAGTCTCTGTTAGTCTCCCTGTTAGTCTCTGTCAATCTCTCTCTGTTAGTCTCACTGTTAGTCTCTGTTAGTCTCTGTCAATCTCTCTTTTAGTCTCACTGTTAGTCTCTCTGTTAATTTCTCTTTTAGTCTCTCTGTTAGTATCTGTTAGTCTCTCTCTGTTAGTCTCATTGTTAGTCTCATTGTTAGTCTTTCGGTTAGTCTCCCTGTTAGTCTCTCTGTTAGTCTCTGTTAGTCTCCCTGTTAGTCTCTGTTAGTCTCTGTTAGTCTCTCTGTTAGTCTCCCTGTTAGTCTCTGTTAGTCTCCCTGTTAGTCTCTCTGTTAGTCTCTGTTAGTCTCCCTGTTAGTCTCCCTGTTAGTCTCTGTTAGTCTCTCTGTTAGTCTCCCTGTTAGTCTCTCTGTTAGTCTCCCTGTTAGTCTCCCTGTTAGTCTCTGTTAGTCTCTCTGTTAGTCTCCCTGTTAGTCTCTGTTAGTCTCTCTGTTAGTCTCCCTGTTAGTCTCCCTGTTAGTCTCCCCTACTGTGTGAATGTAGGTATGTAGAATAGTCTGAGCCTCGCTAAGTGGGTCACCTGGTTTCTATACATCCATTCATCCTCTATTCTCTCTCTTCCTGCTCTTTCTCCTCGTTCGCTGTTTCTAGGAAATGAAACCAAACTGATGATGACAGAGGGATCGGTGGGTTGGACGGGCTGTGTGCAAAATGATCTAAAGTCTCTCCTTTAAAATGACAATGAAGCATCCGGAGCCACGTTGGTGTTTTGTTTAAGAAAGATTCAGGGTGTGGGGGGGAAAACGATGCATCAGCAAAAAAACATGGAAAAAGTGTCGTCTTGTATTTCTGAAATTCTATCGTGGTCGATTTTAAACACTTTCAAGGTCACGAAACTTACTCGACGCAAATCCCGGAAAAAGTTTCACTTCAGGCGAGAAAGAAAGATGGCTTCTCCTCAACATCATCAATAAGTGACAGCGTAAATTAAACCTCCTCAGTATTGAGGCTAGCTGCTGCATGCCTCCATTTCCAGAGGGAGGGATGCAGGGGAAGTAGGCCTGCTCTGGTTTCTGGGTAATCACACGAAGCCGCTCTGTCCAGACACAGATGCCACGCTCGACGTCTCGCTGTTCACACCACGCGGCGGCGAACAACGGCGGAGAATTACTGCTGCACTGTTGCTCGAGGGGGGAAGTGTTTGGAAAATGTCATTTCATGTGTCAGGATGGGGCTTTTACTGTGAAGGGATGCAGACATGGTGCTAGGAGGTGCTTGGGGTAAAAGCGGCCACAAAGGAAAGTCATGAGAGGAACACATGGGTTTTAGTACGATTACGCCTGTAAAACGTCACTGTAGTGCTGGTGAGAACGGGCGTGGAGATTTACCGAAGCACATGAACGCCCCTTCCCCTTAGAGTGAAACCCCTTCACTATTTGCTTGAATTGAGAGACTTTTAAGGCATTTAGCTTCATATTTTATTTGCTTCATCAAAGTCTTACTGTCTGCAGACTTTCCTCATGTACTCTTGCATTGCATGTTCATGCTGGGCCACCAAGTGATGGCTGACGGTCAGATGAAAGACATGGTTTCCCTCTCTTTCTCCCCCTCCTCTCTCCCTCCTCCTCCCCTCCATCGCTCCTCTAACTTTGCTGCCTGGCTGCAGGTTTTTGTCGTCTGAATGCGTCGTTTCTCGATGTTGTTGCCTCGCGACCCCCGTGTGGCGGAGCAGCCGGAGGAAGGTGAAACGACGTGGCACTAAAGGATGTTTTTAATTTTCCTCTCCGGCTTTTTCGCGTGATTTATTACCGGAGGAAGCCTGGAGGAAGCCTGGAGGAAACCTAATTAAGGGTTAATTAAAAAACTAAGAAATAATAATACACCTCAATATTACAAATCATCATTTTTTGCAATTGTCCACTCTGAATCAACTTGCGACTTCCTGGAGGATGAGGAGGGATGCAGTAGAAGAACGTATTCATGCACTATTAGGGGTATTGGCTGCATGCACTGTGGCGTTGCTTCTATTGTTGGCGGCTTATTCTACTGTTGCACTGACTCATTTAAGTTGATCTGGATGAGAGCGCTGGTACAAAGTACCTCGCAGTGGAAAATGTAAACGCCGCCTCGGTTTTTCGCCTCGCTGAACGTGAACGCGCCGGCCGAGGTCGGTGTGCAGGTGGCACTAGGACCCAGCGTCCTTCAGGATCCGTTTACCGTGGTCCTCTCACGTTAAACAATCCCCCGTCCTAATTCGATATCCTCCTCTCCAGGGCAGGGATTGTAGCGCACGTGTGTGTGTGTGTGTGTGTGTGTGTGTGTCTGTGTTCTTACGATGTTACAGGGTCACCACGAGAATAGAAAACCTTTAAAAATAGCGCACGCTTATGTATGTGTGTCTGTATGTCTGCAGTATGTTGGTGTGCAAGTGCATGTGCCCATATGTGTGTGTGTGTGATGACTCAGACCCAAAAGTCTATAGTAATAAGGTTTTGTGGTGGTCTTCGGCGTGCCCAGTGTCACATTGCGTCAGGCGGCCTACCAGATCTCCCGGCGCCCTTGCCAGAGACTATTTGCGCCACATTCCCCGGCGTGGATCTGACTGGAGACGCTGCCGACGCCAGATACTCCATCAGTACATTCATGAAGGACGCTTCATGAATGTTTATGACTGTTGTCATAAAGTGTCATTCGGTAAAGACATCTCAAACAATGTCAACTTTGCATTAACAATGACATAATTTACTGAATGACACTTAATGACAACTGGTCATAAACATTCATGAAGTGGTTAGGGTTAGGGTTAGGGTTACGGTCATGACAGGTGTCATGTCATGTTTATGACAGTGTCATGACAGTCTTATGCACACCCCTTCAAATAAAGTGTTACCCTATATTTAAAAAAAAAAAGTGTGTCTCCACAATTATGTATAAGTTTATTAAGTTTATTAAGTAAGATTATTGAAATTGACACAATAAAACATTAAAAAAATGAATTTGATGATTTTCATGCCAAAAGAAATCCCCCCCAAAAAGGTTTTGTTGCAGGACCAAATTTGTATTAATATCTACAAACCTGAATTTTGGTCTAAATATCAGAAAGATGTTTGGGTCCTGATTCCAGCAGAGATGGACGTCGTCTCAACTTTCATTTTGTTATATTGAAGTTATTATTATCATGTTATTATATATTGTTATACAGGTTTCCAACACGGTGCAGGTCGTCGTTTCAACGTCTAAACGTCTGCTCAGTACGTCCTATACTTTGGTGCTGCTATGACCCCATTCCCCAGTAGGTATAATTTTAGTTTGATCTCTCTGTTGCGTTGGATCACAAAATCAGATTTTGGAAGGAAAACCATCTGAGTAATTGTTGTTGTTTTACAGACTTCTACTACCGATACCAGTGGACTCCAATCAGGTGGAGGGCCAAGAGCATGCAGGGCTGACCTTCCCACGGAGGTTCAGGTCCTTTCATGTTCAGCTTGACTTGGTTGTGAGGCGACAGCGGGGCGTTTAAGGGGTAGGGTTTGAGGGTAAGGAAGGTGAGGGAGAGTTATAGCTACTCAGTACAGCCATCTACTGTCCTTTTAATGCCTCAGTTCAACCCAATAACGGCTTGTAATTACTTTGCCTGAGACTATTTATATTGTATTTCCTCCGATGGATCTAAAGGGACAGCGAGGTCACAGGTTCCATTCCTGCAACGGCCATTTGTCGAGTCAAAGTATCCTTGAGCAAGACGCCGAACCTCCGCCTGCCTCCTACCTGCTCTAGTACAGTCAATGTCAGTGTAAACGTAGATGAGATGAGAGTAACAGTGAAAACACATCAAATTTTGACATGTTGACATGTCTCTGTTAGAGGCAGACATGATCTCATTGGTGGAGTTCAACATCAGTGGGTGGAGCCCAGTTAGCTAACTGGCCTCGAGGAACTCGTCAAAATATCTATAAAATATAAAACTCATGACCATTGGGTTCATGATCTTGAAGGTCAGCAGGCTAGCTAACTAGCTAAGCTAGATAGCAATAGGCTAGTATGGCTAGTTTGAACTTGTGAGGTCAGCTAGGCTAACTAGCTAACCTAGATAGCTATAGGCTAATATGGCTAGTTTGAACTTGTGAGATCAGCTAGGCTAACTAGCTAACCTATGGCTAGATTGTGGGGTTTTTTGGGGGGTGGGGGGGGATTCAGTCTAACGTTACTTAGCCTGAAAAAAAACGGTTCTTTGGCTCCGCCCACTGAGGTTAAACTCAACCACAGAGATTATTTCTGCCTCCAGAGCAGCTCAGCCTCTGATAAATGTTTACCTAAACTAAAACTACAGATAAGCAATATTTCAACATATTCCTGAACTCTGTCCTGTGTTGTCGTACTGACGGTTCTCCGACTCCTGTAAACGTCTGACTGGGTTGGAGGTGCGGCTAGCAGACAGCATCGTATCGTATGTGGCATAGAGTCCATTTAAAGGACGGGCATACATCAGAGGAGGGAAGGGGAGGGATGGAGAATTAGGGCTCACAGTGGCACTATAAAATGGCGGCGTGCCCACGACTGTCAGCATATAGGCTAGGAGCAAACAACAAGGAGGAGACACATACAAGACATCCTCAGTGAGAATCTTCCTCCTTCCAGATTTTAGTTTTAAAAAGTGTTAAAAAAAACAACAACAACAACTTTGGTTTAGTTTAGTTGCAGCAGTGATGAATGATAAATTTTAAAAAAAACAGAAGACACAAAAATGACAAACGTGTGGCGGTGAGATTAATAACGTTTCACCTCACAACTCGACAGACCAAAGAAAGCGAGGGTTTCATGCCCCGGTCTCGTGACGCCGCCGTGCACTGAAGCGTTTCTAATTCAGAGGAAAGCTGAGAGGGATGTGGAGTCGCCGAAGACGCAGGAAGTGAAGGTTGTGGTGCGATTTGACCCCAGATCAGCCAGGGGGCGAACGCTGCCACACAGGGCCGGAGCCACCAACGCAAATCTAATGCTGGTAAAAGCAGAAATGTCGTGGGTTAACCGCCTCAGTTGAGTTTTGATTTGATCCTATTTGGTGTTCTGTGTTTTATTGTCTCAAGTAAAACATCAGTAATGGAAACTGGTTAGGGGGCGGAGCCACGCTACGCTAAGTCTGCTACGCTAAGTCTGCTACGCTAAGTCTGCTACGCTAAGTCTGCTACGCTAAGTCTGCTACGCTAAGTCTCTGGGATCTCGGTGACTCCTTCTGCCTGCGAACGCTACTAAAAAAATATTTTGGCAGCTTCTTTCTGTGTTGAAATGCAGTGAAAATGCAACTGGAACTGCAAAACTGCAACGAAGCACACTCCTGATAACCACTCCTGATAACCACTCCTGATAACCACTCCTGATAACCACTCCTGATAACCACTCCTGATAACCACTCCCACATGACCTGCAGGTAAAACCTGCCTGAAAACAACCAGTTTGTTTGTTACTGTGATACTTCAGCGTCTCATTTCTCAGAAAAATAAATAAAATGACAGATAAATGACGTGATATTCAGCTGCATGTGACACCAGATAAATAAATAGAACAGGAGTGAGTTGAGTCCTGCTGGCTCAACGTTCATAGTTTCGATATCTGATGGTGTTTTACTGATGTTTGTTTCTTACATCTGGAAAAGCTTCTTGCTAACAGACATTTGTCCAGAGGAAACGCTCTGATTGTGTTTAATGTGTTTGAACGATAAGCTCGACTTCCTGGATCAGCAACATTATCAGCAGCTAATAAAAGGTGCAAAGAGCCTCAACGCCGTGACGGCATCCCGGTGACCCGAGGTGATCGTGACGGAGAAAACAGCTGGGACCGGGACCGCCATCCGATTGGAAAATTTCCAGCAACACCGGGGACTCAGAGGAATATGACGGCTACACACTCATGAGATCGGGTTTCAGCCGGACGTCATTCTACTACACTTCCTGTCACGCTCTACTGGAAGGCACCAAAGAAGAAGAGGAGCCGCTGTATTTTCCAGACTGAAGACCCCGGGACCGAGACGGGACCGAGACGGGGCCGAGACGGGACCGGGGCCGAGACGGGACCGAGACGGGACCGGGACGGGACCGGGACCGAGACGGGGCCGAGACGGGGCCGAGACGGGACCGAGACGGGACCGGGACGGGACCGGGACCGGGCCGAGACGGGACCGGGACCGAGACGGGGCCGAGACGGGACCGGGACGGGACCGGGACCGAGACGGGGCCGAGACGGGGCCGAGACGGGACCGGGACCGAGACGGGGCCGAGACGGGACGTCCCGCCGTCGGCTAATAAAGGAATTCACCAAATGAAAAAAATCAGCCTCAGAGGTACAACTGTGGTTCAGTGGGTGAGGGGGTGGCTGACTGAGCCACAGAGCAGGGTGGGGCTTATACATAATACATGACACACACACACACACACACACACACACACACACACACACACACACTCACAAACACACACACACACACACACACACACACACACATGGGGGCAGGGACGATTTCAGGGCCATTAAATGGAGATGCCACGATAAATTACATGACCAGCCTCCTACTGACCAATCCACCCACGCATCTGCACACACACACACACACACACACACACACACACACACACACACACACACACACACACACACACACACACACCACTGGAGCTAGAGGATTGTCATTAGTCAGCAGATATGTTCAATATGTAGGTGTGTGTGTGTGTGTGTGTGTGTGGGGTGATCAGATCTAAATCAGGTGTATCTCACCTCCCACATGGTGAAAGCAATCTGACATCAACCAGCAGATGAACCGAGACACAATAAACATCAAGGAGTATTTCAGTGTGAAGATGCAGCATCTCAGCGATGCTCAGGAAAGAAATGTTCACTTCGAGGGTCGTGAAAGTCCCTCAACACATAAATCATCATATATCTCCATTCAAGTGGCAAGAAGTTAAAACAGCAGAACTGCAGATAGGTGGGATTTCTGCAGCATCAGTGCTTTGAAATTATCTATTATCATACATTTTAAAGCGACGGTCACCATTACAAACAGTATAATATGCTTAGTCACCCCAATGATCTGCTTCATGCCTCGTTCTTCCCCTTCAGTAGCCCAGTGAGTTACATCACATCTACTACCGGCATCGATTTACACTCAGGGAACTACGGCCTCACCCTGAAGCAGCTAACAAAACCAGCCTTGATTTACACTACTGACGTTATCCGACGGGGGTTTGAAAAGAGAGGTGGGAGAACGTCCTCGACCCAGAGAGGAGCGTGGCATCCCTCAACTGAAGGCAAAACATGAAAATCAGCAAAATCGGAGTTGCGAGGTTTTCACAGCGATAATGTGACATTGTGTTGACCAAAATCTCTAAATGCAACTAAGATACGTGAGGCTGGAGGACGGCGTCTCCTCTCTCTCTGCCCTGGTTGCTAAGTAGCATCGTGGTGAGCCGGATTCAAACCTGCGACATAACAAGTGCACCGTTAGGCTTTTCACACTTGAATATGTTAGCCCAGGGTTAACTTTAACCCTGGGCTTTAACTTATCTCACGTTTCACACTAGTTTTCTTTAACCCTGGGCTAACAATTGACCCCGGGTATTCAGTGTTCAGGATTTCACACTGTAAGCTTGTAGACCCCGGGTTAACGTTTAATGCTAATGTTTAACTCGCTGTTACATTCTAACCCTGTTACATTCTAACCCGTTACATTCTAACCCTGTTACATTCTAACCCTGTTACATTCTAACCTGTTACATTCTAACCTGTTACATTCTAACCCTGTTACATTCTAAACCTGTTACATTCTAAACCTGTTACATTCTAACCCGTTACATTCTAACCCTGTTACATTCTAACCCTGTTACATTCTAAACCTGTTACATTCTAACCTGTTACATTCTAACCCTGTTACATTCTAACCCCTGTTACATTCTAACCTGTTACATTCTAACCCGTTACAGTCTAACCCTGTTACATTCTAACCCCTGTTACATTCTAACCCTGTTACATTTTAACCCCTGTTACATTCTAACCCCACAACGTTTCACACTATTGTTCTTAGCACCGCGTTTCGGGGATAGCACCACAAAAGCAGGTGCTAACCCTGCTTCGTAGCAGGGTTTGATAACCCAGGGTTAAAAGCGGTGTTAACCCTCTTTCAAAAATGCAAGTGTGAAACGCTGCTTAGCCCGGGGTTAAATGCGTCCTTAACCCGGGGTTAAGAAAGACGTTAGCCCGAGGTTAAGTGTAGTGTGAAAAGCATAGGTGCGCGCCTCAGGCCTCCGTGCCCCCCTGAGGATGTCCATGTGCACGTACAGACGGCTACTAGATGATGTGATGTGATATTGAGATAAAGAATATTAGAGATTAAAAAAGGTAATGATGCAAAACAAAAATTATAGTTAAAAATGGAATGGGCACGCCAGAACAGCTCGAAATAAATGAGCAATAAAGGATGGCGCTATGTAACTGTGAGTACGTGCTAGCAGTAATGGTGGGGTTGCCCTTGACTTGGCTGAAGGACAGCCCCCGGCACACAGGCAGACATCACAGCCCCGACACCGGCTTCATTACAGCTAGCCAGCAGGGAGATGAGCTAGCTCTCACTAGCATCACGCGCCTTTGAGATACAGTGTGGAATGCTAACTGGCTAACAGGAGCTAACGTGGCTAGCGTGGCTAACCCCGTCTCTCCCTGTGCAGTGTAAAGGGTTCCAACCTGACCCCAACGCCTTCTGACGTCGTTTCGTTACATTACTTCCTGTTTCCTGTTTCCTGCTGTCTCCATCAACTGTAAACAAACCAAATGAAGCAGAGATGACAGAAACGCACAGGAAGCATTTTCAAACACACCAACTGTCCGGTGGAGTCAAACTGCCTGGACGCCTTATCTGTGTTATGATGCGTATGTTTTTAAAATAAATGTCCTATAAGCATCAAATTACATGGCGGTTTTGGATTTTTTTACTTATCGCCCACTGGCAGCTCGTCAACTCAGCTTGACGAGCTGCCAGAACTGCTGCAAGGAGAATCCTGAACATTAGTTATGGGTGTTACTCGATATTAAAGATTAAAGATTGATTTTATATATGAGACGTAAGATGTTACAAGACTTAACAAAATATGAACACTGCAGTTAGTTGGTCTTTCAAGTGTAACGGGCAGACTGTAGACTAGCTTATGGAATTCATGTCATATGGGTTAGATACGGGTTGAATATGTTACCCCTCACAGTGGCTAGCCTTGGCGTCACTGTGCCGTCAAAAGTCATGTCGGTGCGTTATGCGCTTCACGGCCACGAGGGCGCCGGTCCGAGTCTCTGCACCGGGTGGGAAGATGTGGGCGGGGGCAGCGAATGAGTAACACGCTGACGCAACAGCCACCCGTCAAGGTGCCCTTGAGCAAGCAAGTGTGTCGGACGGTAGCCGGCTGTGGTTGCGCCGGACCCAGGTGTGACGGGGCGGGGGCGGAGCTAACCCACCCTGGATGCACAACGCCCACCTGGTGCTCCCGGGGGGACGCCACACAAAAACATGGTGCAAAATGACGTTTTGGCCAGTATCGGTATCAGATTGTGTGTGTGTGTGTGTGTGTGTGTGTGTGTGTGTGTGTGTGTGTGTTTCCAACTAGCGTCCTTGCAGTGACACAGTCATCAGCCCGTCGTAAACCAACAGACAAA
>JAXDDW010000053.1:2557500-2735638 GCA_034670385.1 Hoplostethus mediterraneus
ATTATCAGTATTAGTATTAGTACTAGTATTACTATGTGGTGGTACGAGGCGGCTGGGTGTGCAGAGAGAGAGAGAGGCGGAGGGAGGTGCAGATCGTCATCCTGGTCTCCTGAGCCAAACGAACCCAGTTGAACCCGGACGGCGGAGGAGCTGCAGAGATTGGACTCGGCGGTTTGGGAATGCGGCCACATTCCCAGACCGACCTTCCCAAACCACAAACCTGATCACTTAGTTCAATTAGCGACTATTACAGTCCTCGAACGGCACATTCAGGCTTTGGGGAGGATGAGGAGCGGGGGGCGGGGGCGGGGGTTGGGGCAGACTGGGAATACGACGCCCACCCGGCCCACCCCATGTATGAAATCGAGCACCCCCGTCAGGGTGAGGCTGGTGTCATAAAATGGTTGAGGCTATAAACTACGCCCCCCCCCCCCCCCCCCCCCCCTCCCCCCCACCATCTAGGAAGGAGTTGAGCAGGAATAGTCATGCTGGGTTTTATTGTTAGCTGGGGCTCGTGCAGCGCTGCATCCTCCGTCCCGATTCGCCCCGCGGTCCGCCTCCTCGCGCCCCTATTGATTAGCATGTCCGGGACTGTTCCTATGGCACATTTTCTATACGGGAGGCGGCGCGGCGGGCCGCAGGAAAAAAAAATCACTGCATTTGGTCGGCGGCTCATTTCGGAGTCAACTCTCCTCTCCTCTCTCCTCTCTCTCCATCCCTCTCTCTCTCTCTCTCTCTCCCTCCCCATCCCTCCATCACGGTCATATTCCTTCCATCAAGCCACCAGGGCACGCATGGCCACGGCTAGATTAGCATGGATGGGAGCGTTTTTGTTTTTTTAACCGAGAGCCCGTTTCGCCTGTAAAAAAAAGGCGACGGACAGAGGAGTGGGGCCTCTGCGTAAACCGCGTCCAACCGAGACGCGCTAAAAAATGATTATTACCAGAGATGGAGTGGTGAATAAAAGAGGTAAACTGTGACCTCCACCATGAGGCAAACACCCGCTAACACAAACAGAAAAACATCTCTTATATTTCCAGAGACGCTTTCCCTCCCTACCACACAACTTACAGGTCCGGCGCCACTTCCTATGATGGAGCCTCCGGATTCACGACGTCAAGACGGAGAGGCGAATAAACTCGCTTCCCCGCACATTAGAGAAAGGTGTGTAAATGGAGTTACTCTCCTCTACATCCCCTGCTCGCTTCCAAAAGGCCAGCAGCTGCGGCTACAGGAGGAGGAAGAGAGGGAGAGAGAAGGGAGAGAGAGAGAGAGAGAGGGAGGGCAGGTGCTGGTGGAAATATGGTGGCCAGGATAGAAATAAAAGGCAGCTTACGCTTCGTAGTTCTTGCGTACGGTCCTTCATGGTGTCGCCGCGCCGAGCTGGCTGCTAAAACGGAGAATTGGCCCTGGTTGGAGGGGGGGGGCTTTCCAACGCCGCGTCGTCGTCTTGCGCTCCGAGATTTTCCGACTAGATTTTTTTTTAAATTTCTCTCTCAATCAGGTATTCAAAACCCAGAGGGGGGTCGGTAGCTGATGCGTCTCCACCCGGATCGGCAGCCTGCACGTCCGTCTGTCTTCTCCGGTTATTTTTTTCTGTGTTTTTTTTCTTCTATCCGTGTTTTAACCCCCCGGCTTTCTCTTTTCTCTCTCTCTCTCTCCTCCGCTCTGCTCTGTCCCCCCTTTGGTCCGCGGCTTCCTCCTCGGTGCGGTCGCAGTGTGGCCCCGCAGCGCGCAGCAGCCCCAGCAGGAAAAACCAATGCGATAGGAAAAGAGGGAGCGTGGTACTGATGCTGCAGAAAAAAAAGAGAGAGGGGGGGAGGGAGGGAGGGAGAGGAGGGGAGGAGGGAGGGGGGGGGGTAAGAAAAAAAAAAAGAAGCGATGCGGAGGGGATGGAGAGCCAGTGCGCAGGCGCGGACTCCCTCCCTCCCTCGCTCGCTCCCTCTCTACCACTTTACCTGCTGCTGCTGCCTCTCCCTTCCCCCTCCTCTCCTCCCTCCTCCCTTTTTTCCTCCCCCCTTCTCTCTCTCTCTCTCTCTCTCTGTGTCTCTCTATGTCTCTCTCCCACTCTCTCTCTCTCCGCAGCGCCAGGGAAGTGTGCTCGGTTTCAGGTGAATGAGGAGCGAGGGAAGCGGGAGAGAGACGCTTGACGACGTCAGGGTGGATGCCCACAGTCGTTCACAGCCTCTTTCTGCTTATAATAATAGCTGGGTGGAGGGGGAGGGGGGGGAGGTGGGGGGGGTCAACCGGGTAGGGGCGCGCGCTGAGGTGATTTTTCCCGACACCCCTATGATGAAGGAGCAGCGCTGCAAGTCAAAGGCTTATCGGAAACCATCAGCATCGATGCACATGTTGTCGTCTCTCTCTCTCTCTCTCTCTCTCTCTCTCTCTCTCTCTCTCTCTCTCTCTCTCTCTCTCTCTCTCTCTCTCTGTGTGTGTGTGTGTGTGTGTGTGAGCGCTATGAGCTGTCCGCCTTCCTTAGGCTACAAAATGCAAGCGCCCCCACCAGGCGGGACACCAGGCTGCATTATGGGAAGCCTCCAGACCTGTAGACTCAGTCAGTGTTTTATAAAAGTTTTGATTTAACCTTGAGATTTAAAAAGGGGGGAAAAAGATGAATATATATAAATATGTAAATATATGCATTGATCTCCATAATGACATTCTCTCTTTTCTCCCCCCGAGGTCAGAGGTCAGAGGTCAACTGCACCTGCTACAGGAAAAGACCAAATTCACATTAAGGTTGCATAAAACTAAAATAAATATAAAAAACCCCAAAATATATTAAACTATTAAGTATATTCGAATTTATAACAATTATTAATTGTATTAATTATTAGTTACTTATGAATTGTATTATATTAATAATTGTTATTAAACTTTAATATAACACTAAAAGCAAAACTCTGACCCTAAAATAACAATGGGACATGAATGAACCTTTAATGTATGTGTTTATGTGTTTAAATAGCAGTAGCAGTGGTAATAGTAGTAGTAGTAGTTGTAGAGAAAGAAGTACTAGTAGTAGCAGTAATAATAGTAGTAGAAGTAGCAGTATCCAGTATCCAGTAGTATGTCTCCCTCCTGGCACTAAACTGAACTCTAAACCTGAACCTCCATTGGTCTCCATAAAGCTCACCACCAAGACCTCCACCATCCCCACAAACCTCCACCACCAAGACCTCCACCATCCCCACAAACCTCCACCACCAAGACCTCCACCATCCCCACAAACCTCCACCACCAAGACCTCCACCATCCCCACAAACCTCCACCACCAAGACCTCCACCATCCCCACATACCTCCACCACCAAGACCTCCCCACAAACCTCCACCACCAAGACCTCCACCATCCCCACATACCTCCACCACCAAGACCTCCACCATCCCCACAAACCTCCACCACCAAGACCTCCACCATCCCCACATACCTCCACCACCACTACTACTACTACTACTGCTATCACTACCTCTACTACCACTACTACTAGTACTTCTTCCTCTACTACTACTACTACTACTTCTGCTGCTATTACAAGTAGCCAAGTAGCAAGTAATAATAATGAAAAGAAGACAAATATTAAGATGTATTATTAGTACTAGTGCTAGTAATAATAGCAGTTTTATTTTATACTCTAGCTAGGTTCCATCAGGTCGGAGATACATAAACAGTCTGCGTTAAAATAGAAGTTGAGGGGAAATTCCATTAGCCAGAAGGTCACAGGTTCGATCCCCACAACAAGTCGATGAGCAGGACACCGACTCCCTTGCTGGCTGCCTGGACGTCTCTCTGGCTCAGAGTGCTGACTAATTTCCTAAACTGTAAATCTGAAGGCCTTCGCTGCAGGAACCAGTCAGCGGCTTGATGGATCCAACACCTCTGGAGGCCTTCGGGTGCTAGCGGACGCCGCGCGACCCGAAACGCCCTTAATAATAAAACAGGGCCACGCTGCTCAATTCCTCAAAGACAAATTGCCTCCGGAGATACGAGGTTTACACGTGACGGGCGTGATGTATTGGGACAGAGCAGCCCTCGGATGTTCACTCTCCCTGGAGATCGCTATTAAATGGGGCCTTGAGATTTTAAAATGAAGTTTTAATAGTTGAGATGAACCCTGGAGGCTCCCTGAGGCTGGCTGGACGCCCGGAGGAAACACTCAGCGCTCCTGGAAATCCCCCGTCCTCCATCCTCTCCTTGTTCTCCTCTTTTCCTCTATTTTCTTTTCCTTTTTCTTGTTTTCTCCTCCTCACCTGTTCTCTCCTACTACTCTTCCTTTTGTTCCCTCCTGTTTTTGACTCTCTTTGCACTCTCATCACAGTTGAAATAATCCTGAAGGAAACCAAAGTCCCTCTAGAGCTAACAAGCTAGCACGCTAAAACACACTCAACAGAAATCACCATCATCATTCAGTAGGGGAACATGGATGCAGCATTTTCGAACAGACCTTTTCAAATCATGTTCATCTTTTTAATTTTTTTTTTAAAAGCCAGCACAGATCATCACACATCACCATCATGCTTGCTCTAGTGCTGCTGCACCCCCAAGAGGAAATGTTAGGGAAATGCAGGACAGATCCAGGTACAGTTTCTACAGCGGCAAGTTGCTTCAAGCAGCAACAAACTTAACATTACAATGTATTTTTAACATGTACTTTTTTCAGAAGTAACACCAACATGTTTTTTTCCCTAAATTAGACACAGGTGGGTTGAAGACGACGTCCTGCTTAAGACGGTAGACACTTGGAGAACGTTGAGTTTATTTGAGTTGTTGTGTTTAGTTGTGCTACTGATAAAAACACTAGAAAAAATAAAATACCAACCAGGCAGATGTGACAGCCCCCACCCGTAAAAATGTCACATCCCAAAAAACGAATCAAGATGATGAATAATCATAAAAATGACTTCTGATGCTTTCAAAAATTATGAAATGAAAAGTTTCAAAATATAAAACAAATCTAATCTGCTCTTTTCTACTGACACACAGATACAGAAAGCAAAAACATAAACAAAAATAAACACCACATTTATGTCAAATAAAGATTAGAGTGCCTTTTGCACAGTAATGTACATAAGTAAAAGTAAAATGTAAAACCTTCAAAAATGAAACAAAAAAGCACAAGCACATGAAAAGCCTCTCAGTAATTCGTTACTTCCACGTTTTGTCCCACGCTGGACAGAGACGCTGAAGGTGACACCGTCGCTTGGTGGAGGTTCCGCGTCATCCCCGTGGTACAACCCGGCCCTCCTCCTCGGGCCCCGGCCCCGCCTCATCACCGCTCCGGCTCTCATCCCCGTGGTACAACCCGGCCCTCCTCCTCGGGCCCCGGCCCCGCCTCATCACCGCTCCGGCTCCGCCCCTCCGAGTCCCCAGATGCACCGGCTCAGCGGCGTATTGACGTGGAACCAACATGTAAATCAGCCGATGGAGCCGATCAATAAACCAACTCGGAGGTGATTAATGTGTCAGTCTGACTTCAGCCTGCTGCACAGAATTAGAGAAGCCAGGGGGGGGGGGCGGGGGGGCGGCTATCATAGTTCATCACCTCTGATGAACTGTCCAGCTGTGTCTTTGAGGATGGACTCACTATTGACTGGTGACTTCCAGGTAGCGACGTTCTCCCAAAATGAAGATTAGCTGAAGAGTTGAAGATGATGATGACATGACATGAGATATATAATATAATATATATAAATATAACAGACAGACAGAAAGATAACAGACAGACAGAAAGATAACAGACAGACAGAAAGATAACAGACAGACAGACAGAAAGATAACAGACAGACAGAAAGATAACAGACAGACAGACAGAAAGATAACTGACAGATAGAAAGATAACAGACAGATAGACATTTTGGAAAATAATTCTTCAAATATTTCTGCTCTCAAGTGACCAACTGACTTTTCACCGCTGAGTGTGAGTGTGAGTGTGTGTGTGTGTGTGTTGTGTGTGAGTGTGTGTGTGTTGTGTGTGAGTGTGTGTGTGTGTGTGTGTGTGTGTGTGTGTTGTGTGTGAGTGTGTGTGTGTGTGTGTTGTGTGTGAGTGTGTGTGTGTGTGTGTGTGTGTTGTGTGTGAGTGTGTGTGTGTGTGTGTGTGTGTGTGTGAGGTTGCAGCCTCCTCATCTAGGTGTCACATGGTCAGCAGTAACCGTTAAAACAGTGTACCGTTACCGCTACTACGGATAAAACTACTACTACTTCTAATACTACAACTACTACAACTTCTACTATAACTACTACTACTGCTGATGCTATTAGTATTACTACTACTGTTACTACTCAGAATATTACTAATACATAATACATTATTGTATTATTACAACAACAACCTCTACTACTACTGCTCTTACCAACATTAGTACTACTACTACTACTAATAGTACAACTACTGATAATAAAGTTGATCTTTATTAACAATGTTAGTGTTTGACTTGTATTGTGAAACTGTCCACAGTACTGTGAGTATTGCTGCTCATTCCCTAGATAATAACATGTAGGTGGTGTTTTTGTCTCTTTTCACTCTAAAGGTTTTCTATATTTGTATGTAACTCCCAGTTGTGCCCGTTTCCTCGACACTATTTGACACCTGACACTATTTTTTCCATTATTTTATTTTTGACTGAGTTCCTCCCAAGGCGTGGGCAGCTGTGTGACCCGGTGGAGTCTAGACAGAGTTATAATAAAGTACAAATAAAGAAATACATTTAGAATTTTACTTTGCAATTTCTCCACAGATGATCTGCACCGACTAAACTATGACTAAATACTGTATGGAAATAACCGACCTCAACTTAAAGTCCTCATATCCCTTTAAAACAAGTTGCCAATTCCCAGTTGAACCATTATTCCATCATGAGATGTTCACTGTTTGAAAGACTGACACCGGGAAGAAAAGTCTTGAGCCCTTTGCCTAGAAAATAGTTTTGATATTGAGGATGGAGTCATTTGTGTTTTTGAAATATTGACTGATGACTTTCAGGCAGACAAGAGAAAGAGACCGACACCGGGTCTTTCTGGGTCTGGGTGAGGTTTTCCATCGTGAGGGAGATGTGAGCAGTAATGGAAAAACATAACAAAACACAACCTTTACCATTTAGCAGATGCTTTTATCCAAAGTGCATTTTTAGCATTTTTGGTTTCCCCAGTGGGAAACTCTCACCTCTAACCAACTGCTCTATCCACTGAGCTAAAACACAATGACACATTCAATATGCCTGAACATGGTGAGCATGCTAAACTATCTTAAGATTTTTGTCTTGTTTTTAGTGGTTTTTATGTCCTTTCTTGCTCTGTAAAGCTGTTTTGTTAAATGCATTTTCAAAGCAAATTTGATTTGTCTGGACATTTACTTCCTGAAGAAATGGACACCAACTAGTGGGCATACAACCACGATGGAACCATGGAACCATCGAAATGCCTAAAATGTAAATGTAAAAATAAAAAAATAAAAAATAGTACAGATTGTAGTTTTAGTTATATAAACATGTCTTGGTGGCAGAGCTGCTCTGGAGGGAGAAATAATCTCATTGGTTTAGTTAAACCTCAGTGGGGGGGCTTAGCTAACTGCAAACATGAATGGCAAAGAAGGAACTCTGCTCAAAATATACAAATATAAATGGCAATGATTTATTTTTTCTTTCATTCATGACCGTGACATTCATGATCTTAGAAGTCTAACAGGCTAGCTAACTAGCTACGTAGCTGTAGGCTAGTATGGCTAGTTTGAAGTTGAAGGTCAGCTAGGCTAACTAGCTAACCTAGATAACTCAGTATGGTTAGATTGTATTTTTTCAGTTAGCAGCACAGCACTAGACTTCAAGATGTTAGCTAGCTTCTCTTGATCTCACCACATCAGTCTGGATAATACTCAGGTGGTTGGTTTGAAATATGTCTTGTTCTCCAGCTCAGAAACAAGAGCTGAACACACATACACACACACACACACACACACACACACACACTGCACCGTATGCACAAACATGCGTACATACACATTCATGCACACACACACATTTAAAAAGAATAGAATACAATATAAACAGGTAGTATTGCAGTTTTTTTATAGACTTGTTTTTGTCTCATGTAAATATGTTTTTTCATTTTCTAGTCTATTAATTTTATTTCATGTATTTATTTATTTAGCATTGTGGTTATTATTATTGTTATTGTTATTATTGTTACTATTATTATTAGTAGTAGTATTATTAATAGTATTATTAGTAGTAGTAGTATTACTACCTTGAGGGGAGTGAAGACAGAGTTAACGAGACTTAAAGAGATCATTAACTCAGTGAGAGGAAGACAAACTTTTATTACATGAAAATTATATAGTGGGAAACAGGCTCTGTGTGTGTGTGTGTGTGTGTGTGTGTGTGTGTGTGTGTGTGTGTGTGTCCATATGTGTGTGTGTGTGGATGGGTGTGTTCCATGTATGTAGGTATGTGTGTGTACATACAGTATGTGTGTGTATATATATACAAGTATGTGAATGTGTGTGCGTGTATGTGTGTATTTCATGTGCGTGAGTGGGTATATGTGTGTCCTTGTGTTTTTGTGTGTCCATTTTCGTGTGTGTGTGTGTGTGTGTGTGTGTGCAGGAAACAGCCTTTTGTTTAAGGGACAAACAAACGACTCAGCGGAAAAGTTGCAGTGGAAGTCACACTCCTCGCACGGCTCTGCAACCGCGGCAACTTCTACTCACACACACACACACACACACACACACACAGTTCCCTTTTCTGACAAACATGCACGATCAGACAGCGAGAGCTGCTTCGCCGTGCTCACAGCAAAAATAAAAAACAAGTAGATGTTTGTGGTTCTTCAGTCCCAGTTATAAAGAATTATAAATAAAATTATATATAATTAATAATATAATTATTAATTGATTATTAACTGACTGATTAACTCCAAGTCATCCTCAATATTTAAACTGCACAAATGTAATGTACAGTCACAGCAGTGCACTGCATAAGATAGAATACAATTATATATATATAAAATAGTGGTTAAAACTATAAACTCTATTACTTACAAAGATATTTATATACAGTTAAAACAATATAACATGAATTATCATGGTTAATAAAGGCTGTTGGAAAATTACAGCATAAACATTAGTTCCAATTATTTTATTATTATTATTATTATTATTATGTATTTGTTTACTTTTGATTTTTTCAAAATGTGTTTATGTATTTGTTTCCTTTCTGCCCAAGATAAATAAGGTATAATACAAACTAGTAGCATTATTACTATTACTATTATTGTTGCTATTGTTATTATTTTATTATTTTTATTATTATTATTATTGTTGTTGTTGTTATTACTCTCCTAGGTTTCAGTGGAGAGTTTTAGTGTCCAAAAGTTTAAATGTTTTTACCTAACCTCAGCTTCCTCATGTTCTATCTAAACTGAACTGAACTGGACTGGACTGGACTGAACTGGACTGAACTGAACTGGACTGGACTGGACTGGACTGGACTGGACTGGACTGGACTGAACTGAACTGGACTGGACTGGACTGGACTGGACTAAACTGAACTGAACTGAACTGAACTCAAAGCTGCTGTGTGTAAGTGTTGAGTTCTGGCTGCCACCCTGCTGCCCACTGCAATAACTGTACTGACACCTCAGCATCCTGTCACGTCACACACACACACACACACACACACACACACACACACACACACACACACACACACACACACACACACACACACATACACAGACTCGTTCAAACATGCCCAAACACAGTGGTGTGCACGACCCCACACACACACATACTTGCTCTAGTGTGCACATGCATGCAAAAACACACATACACGCACATATAAACTGGGCCGCACATGCACAGGCACGTGCACATGCACACTGGTTTGCACACACACACACACACACACACACACACACACACACACACACACACACATACAAAGCTTAAACAATGACACATAGTCTTGCTTAGACTCTCAGTGTTTCTTTCACGCTCTCTCCGTCAGGGATGAAGCTCAGTAGCAGTGTGTGTGTGTGTGTGTGTGTGTGTGTGTGTGTGTGTGTGTGTGTGTGTGTGTGTGTGTGTGTGTGTGTGCGTGTGCTCAGCAGGCTGCTGACCACACACAGCCTAATGTGTCTAGACAAAACACTTCACTATAGGAAACTGTGTTACCTCACGACACAATAAATCTACTTCCTGCTGCACAAGACGTTCACTCTGATTTACTTATTTAGTGGTTTTAAGGTGTATTATCACACACACACACACACACATGCACACACACACACACACACACACACACACACACACACACACACACATACACACAAGCTGGCAGGACTGTAACTGATTAATGAAACAGTAGAATGTGGGACTGAAATTGTATGTGTGTGTGTATATATGTGTGTGTGTGTGTGTGTGTGCGCGCGTATATGTGTGTGTGTGTTGCAATGTCTTTTAATGGTCCTTCCCTCTCTCTTTCCATCCTTCCTCCTCCTCCCTCTTTCTTGTTTCTCCCTCTTCCTCCTTCCTCTCTTCTTTTTCCTCTCCCTCTTTCTTCTCCTTTTTTCTCTCTCTTCATCCTCCATCTTTCTCCTTCCCTCCTTCTCTTCCTCCTTCATCTTTCCTCCCCAGCTACTTCCCCTCCTCTCTACCACATTATTTCCTTCTCTTCCTCCCTTCCTCTTTCTCCCACCTCCCTTCCCGCTCTCCCTCCATCCATCATCCTTCTTTCCTCCATGTCTTCTTTTCCATACCTCCATCCATCCAACCATATATTCCTGATCTTCTGATCTCTCCTTCTCCTCCTTTTCCTCCTCCTCCTCCTCCTCCATCATCCATCTATCCATCCCTGACTTAATACCCTTTCTTTCTCTCCCTCTGTCCATCCATTCCTCTCATTTCCTCCCTCTCGCCCTTCTTCCTCTCTATAGCTTCATCCATCTTTCCCTCCCTCTCTTCCTCCGCCTCCAACTGACCCATCATTTTTAGATTTTTTCCCATAATCCCTCTCTCCATCCATGCATTCCTCCTTTCCCCCATCTCTCCATCCAATTATTCCTCCCTATTTGATCACCCTGTCCTCGTTCTCTCCATCCATCCATCTATGGCTGCAGGTGTGTATATCGCCCCCTAGAGACAGTGTGTTATACCACATGATCAATCTCTATGGTTTCTCTGTGTTGGAGTCCCTGTCTGTCACACACACACACACACTCGCACACACACACACACACACACACACACACACACACACACACACACACACACACACACACACACACACACACTCATACTCATGTAGGTATCAGATGCCCCTGTCTGTCTCCATGCTGACGTTATGAGATTAACTGATGCCACAATGATAGCACTCGTGTATTTAGCTGAACGGGCCACACACACACACACACACACACACACACACACACACACACACACACACACACACACACACACACACACACTGTATTGAAGGCCAGTGACCAGTCAAGGACACTTTTAATAGAGAGGAGGCTTTCAGATGATGTAACCTCCCCTGCGGCGGCCATGTTGGATCCTCAGCTGATTGTGTTTCTGTCTCAACAGAATTGAATCTTCATGGTTCATTTCTGTCTGTTTCTACTGAACTGATCATTTCATCACTGATCAATACATCTGATTGATTTAGTGTTTAGATCATGTAGCTTGTTAGCTAGCTAACATAGCATCTGGTCAGCTAACCATCACTGTCTTGTTGTTAACACATCTAGTTAGCACACTAGCTAACGTATCTAGTAGAAGCTAGCGTTAGCAGTGGCTAGTAGTCCCATGTTAACAGTAACTAAACTAGCCTGCTGGCTAGTTAGCTAGCTAACGTATCTAGTAGAAGCTAGCGTTAGCAGTGACTAGTAGTCCCATGTTAACAGTAACTAAACTAGCCTGCTGACTAGTTAGCTAGCTACCAGTTAGTTCAGGTTAACTAGCTGACTGGTGTTTTGGAGTAGAGACTAGGGCTAAAGACAAGACAGTTTACTGAGTCACAGTAACAAATCTACCTGATCACACTGATCACTTTTACTGAGAACGTTACTGGATGATCTACAGACACACCACAACAACCTGGTTCAGATGGTGACCTGTTTCTGGCCCGGTTGTTGTATATTTAGTATTCAGTATTGGACCTGGACCTCCATGACGCCGCGAGCCAGGAGCTTGTTGTGATGCAACTGGACCCAGAAATCTGTCTCTCTCTTTGGCTAAGAGCCAAACCCATTTTCTATCAGTCTGATCTTTAGTGAGCAGTACTTAGCAAAAGGAAGTAAAAGATTATTATCGTGAACATTTTATTTTAACTATAAATGTTCACATCTTTACTAAACCCACTGGGAGCTGACCAGTACAACCAGTCTTCTACTGGCCAATCAGAAGCTCCTCTAGAGCAGCTTAAGGGTTTAACCCTTTTCCCCGTGTTCTATGTTTTACCAAGGGATTCATACCAGTAACCACTTCCTCCTCCTCCTCCTCCTCCTCCTCCTCCTCGCTGCTGTAAAAGGATTGTGAAACGCTGACCTGCTGTATATGCAGGCGGGGTTGTGACCTCCCCAGCATGAGCCCCCCCCCATGCAGCAGAGAGGGAAGTCACCAGGATCCTGTGGTTCAAAACGTCCTGATATGAAACTGATCAGTTATTGATTATAGTATTGATTACAGTCACGCAGCAGTATGAAATGACGTGACAAAACATGACGAACACATCACAAGACAGATTGAGTCTCGTTGATGAACTGTTGTGTCTCAAGGCCTTTTAGTCTCCCTGAAATAGAACGACTCTATTTAGAGACTCAGAGAGACAGACTGGGAGATGATGCTGCTACCATCGACATCACTGTTACCTCCCTAGAGAGGAGGAGGAGGGGAGGAGGAGAGGGGAGGAGAGGGGGAGGAGGAGGGGAGGAGGAGGGGGAGGAGGAGCAGAGGAGGAGAGGGGAGGAGGAGGAGGAGAGGGGAGGAGAGGAGAGGAGGAGGGGGAGAGGAGGAGAGGAGAGGAGAGGAGGAGGAGCAGAGGAGGAGGAGAGGAGGAGGAGGAGGAGAGGGGAGGAGATGAGAGGAGGAGGGGGAGAGGAGGAGGAGGAAGGAGCAGGAGGAGGAGGACAGCGGTTGGTCGGTCAGTATAACATACACCACATTTCCCCTGAGTGCAGAAAAAATAACTATAACTATTACTACCATTACTACTCACAGGGAGGTCAGAGGTCATCCCCCTCAGAGCTGGTAGGATTCAGTGTGGTGTTCAAGGTCCCCTCAGCAGGGTGGGACAAGTCGCCGCCTCCCTGCTGGTTTACCTTGAGGGCTTCCTGCTGTCGTATTTATATCAGAGCTGAGCGGCTTATTATCAGGCAGCAAACGACTCCGACAACCAGATCAATTCCTGGAGACCTACATCGCGTGTGTGTGTGTGTGTGTGTGTGTATGTGTGTGTGTGTGTGTAAATGAGAGTAATTGAAAGAGACAGCGATAGAGAAAGATAAAGGAAGTGTGTGTGTGTGAGAGAGAGAGAGAGAGTGTGTAAATAAGAGTGAGACTCATTGAATGTGTGAGTGTGTGTGTGTGTGTGTGTGTGTGTGTGTGTGTGTGTGTGTGTGCGTGTGTGTGCTGGGGCTATTTATCTTGTCAATATGACTGGCTGCTTCCTGTGCTAACTCAGTAGCACCGTGATAAAAACCCTCATCCTGCCTCCGGAGCTTCGCTGCACCACAGAAGAAAGTCTGAGCCTCTGAAACTGTCGCCACTCCGCCACCTCGTCTTCACACTTTCTGCCGTTTTCTCAACAGTTCCTCAACAGTTCCTCAACAGTTCCTCAACAGTTCCTCAACAGTTCCTCTCAGAGACGCAGCAGCAGCGCATCAGTAGACGGACCCTGCTAGACTATCGCATTATTGACGGTGTCCTTGATTCATTCAGACTCATCGCTCTTCCAGAGAGACGTGAAGCCACAGAAACGCTGATGAAGACGATGCAGAAGCCGACGAGGGAGGCAATAAACTCTCTGTTGTACTTCGAGGTGAAACCGGTTCTGCCGCTGTCAGAGTATTTCAGACTCACCGTAGTACTACCATACTGGATTGAAAGCTGCCATGCAGGTTTTCTCCTTGAGGCAGAAAGCGTGTGATTAGCCCCGCCCTCCTCCTCCCCCTCCGTTGGTCAAGTTCCCGCCCCCCCCCCACACGCTCATCTCGAAACCACATCTATCCCGACGCTGAGGTAACCGGCAGGCGGTGAACGCCCCTGAACGCCTCCAGCATCAATTTCAGGTCAACGGGGGATTCAGGCGTGAACACACAGATCAGTCTCACAGACAGACCAGCATCAACACGCTGCTGGTCCTGAACCCGTCTGGAGCTCCTCACCGACTGTTGACTTCAGTTGTAAACCAGATGCCACCGTCCAACCACCTGCTGCCTGATGCTGACGGACCAATCAATGGATCCACTGATCAGCTGGTTAGGATCCATTGATGAAGTGGATTAGTGTCCCACTATCAACGCTTTGACTGGAGCGCCAACCCAAGCATCATGGTTGGGAATTTAAAATGACACCATGGCAAAATAAAATAAAATAAAACAAAACAAAATAAAATAAAATAAAATAAAATAAAATAAAATAAAATAAAATAAAATAAAATAAAATAAAATAAAATAAAATAAAATAAAATAAAACAAAATAAAATAAAATAAAATAAAATAAAATAAAATAAAATAAAATAAAATAAATACTAGGGACAGGGACAAACTTCCTTCTGTTACGTACAACGGCTTCAAAGGGAAACACAGCGAGGTGACGGTACCTGAACGGCTCTTAAAGCAGCAATTCAAAGATCCTGTTTTCTCTTTTACTTCGTCTTTGTCTCTCAGCCTCGTCGCTGTGGTGTTGAGACCACCTGTCAATCAAACAGTGTCACCATTTTCTGTCCTAGACGAGGAGCCATGTGCCAAAACATGAGACAGTACAGCAGGAGAGGTTTAGTCCAGGATCTCTGACAGACAGATTTCTATTCATTTATGTTAAGCCTGTCTTCCTTTCTCCAAACCCACAGAAGATTACCCCATCTCTCTCTCTCTCTCTCTCTCTCTCTCTCTCTCTCTCTCTCTCTCTCTCTCTGTCTCCTTCCTGTCTCTCTCTCTTCCTGTCTCTCTGCCTATCTGTCTTCTTATCGGTCTCTGCCGTCCTACCATAAGGTGATTACCCCCTCGCCCTGGTGGTGTTGGTGCTTTGCTCTTAGTGCTTCCTGAAATACTTTAAGTACTCAGTTTCCCAACATGCCTTGCGCTGCACCGAGACACCAGACATCCCCCCCAAGGAATCTCTAATACAGGAAAAGTCGTCTTCGGTGCCGCTCATCTCCGCCGTGGCGTCTTTTGGGATTTTCTGTGGATGAAACGTAAGACGCATCACTTCCTGTCTCCAGAGGGTTCCTCCCACCTGACACCGGGTGTTGAGAGCAGCAGATGGAGAAGCTTCATGACCTGGTGTAGGTTGATCAATGTTGCTGAGCACGTTGTTCGCTCAACCTTCTGAGTACCGGATGAACTGGAGCGCTGTGTTGAGTGAACGATGCTCACCAGTCGACGCGCCGCTGATGCGTGTGATGCTCATGATTAATGCTGCTCTATTTATTTACCCACTGTGCATGAGTCCTGTTCCACCACCTCTTACACACTTTGCAACCTTTCATGTTTATTATTTAGTTTTAGTTTTTTTTAACCAGTTTTCTGATTTCCTTTGTGTTTCAACACACTGTGAACTCTCCTGTTGGACAAGAGCTGTAGTCAGTCTGTAGTTTACTGCGACAGTTTCTTCTTTCTTACTATTTTTACAGGGAAATTAAAAATGAAAGGCCCGGTGTTGGCGCCACCTGTTGAGCCACGCCCACCTGGTCACCACATCAAAGACGCTCGTCAAACACCGGCGGGGGGGGGGTGGGTATTGGGTAGGGGTGAGGGGGGGGGTTGGGGGATGGGTTGGGTGCCTGTAAAAGGAGGAATGTAAGAGAATACAGACATGTGAGTTTCAGTCTGACTCAGTTGCCCTGAAGCGTTCTGACAAACTAACATTTTCATTCCCTTCACCTGAAGCCCAAAGTCTCTATATGGTTTTACACTATATGGCCAATAACAGTGGACCCCCTACTAGTTATTGGGTTCAGGTGTTCCTCAGGGTTTGGGCTTGGCCCCTTAGTTCCAGTGAAGGTAATCTTAATGCTGCAGGACACCAAGACATTTTAGCCACTTGGGCGCTTCCAACTTTGTGGCAACAGTTTGTGGCAGCATGACTGAGCCCTTGTGCACAAAGCCAGGTCCATAAAGACCTGGTTAGACCAGAGGAGGAACTGGACTGGCCTGCACAGAGCCCTGACCTCTGACCTCAACCCCATTGAACCTTTGGGAGGAATCAGAACGACGATGGCGAGCCAGACCTCTCCAACATCACTGCCTGACCTCACTAATGCTCTTTTGGCTGAATGGGACCAAACTCCCTCAGACTCTCCAACAGCTTGTGGATCCTTCCAGAAGAGTGGGCGGGTCCAACTCCATATTAATGCCCATGGTTTTAGAATGGGATGTCCAGCTCATAGAGGTGTGATGGTCAGGTGTCAGGTGTCAGGTGTATCTAGACGCTGAAACGCCATCTTGCCCTTTTCCTGCTGCGTCACAGTTTAAAGCCGCGTAGCTTTCCGTGTTGCTTCCCAACCCAACATGTGGCGGCAGCACAGAGCGCTGCAGCGTGTTGTCTGGTTGAGCCGTGACTCAGGACCCGGGCCTGGACCCGGGCCAGGACCCGGGCCTGATCCTGGCAGGATTCCCCTCATGACAGGAATGTTGTTTCATGAGCCTCGGTGTTTCCTCGGCCCGTCGCCGCAGCAGAGCGCTGCCAAGAAAATGTGAAATTAAAATAGCAGCATCATTCACTTTCTCCACCCGCTTAATCCTCTTCAGGGTCACGGGGCTGGAGCCTATCCCAGCATGCATTGGGTGGAAAACAGGACGCCGGTTCACACTCGCATTCAAACCAATGGGCACATTTCGTCTCCGTACAGACGAGCAGCTACGACCTGTTGTTTCTTCATGTCTGATTTGAGTTGGAGTCTGAACAGCAGAAGGAATCCAAACTCTTCAGATCAGATTCAAACAACGTTCGTATCTGGACCGCTCAGACCGCTCGGACCGCTCGGACCGCTCGGACCGCTCGGACCGCTCGGACCGGACCGCTCGGACCGGACCGCTCGGACCGGACCGCTCGGACCGCTCAGACCGCTCAGACCGCCAGACCGCTCGGACCGGACGCTCAGACCGCGCGGGACCGGACCGCTCAGACCAGACCGCTCAGGACCGGACCGCTCAGACCGCTCGGACCCGCTCGTACCGGACCGCTCGGACCGAACCGCTCGGACCGGACCGCTCAGACCGCTCGGGACGGACCGCTCGACCGGACCGCTCGGAACCGGACCGCTGGACCGGACCGGCTCGGACCGGACCGCTCAGACCGCTCAGACCCTCAGAGCCCGCTCCGGACCGCTCGGACCGTACCGCTCGGACCGGACCGCTCGGACACCGCTCAGACCGGACCGTTCAGACCGGACCGCTCAACTGCTTCGGACCGGAACCCTCGGTGACCGGACCGCTCGGACCTCTCAGACCGCTCAAGACCGCTCGGACCGGACCACTCGGACCGGACCACTCGGACCGACCACTCGGACCGGACCGCTCAGACCGGACCGCTCGGATCAGACCCGGTGCCTGGACGGACATCGAGGCTTCATCAGCCAAACGTCCACGCTAGCTGCCTGTTGCCACGTTGTTCCGGTGCGCGCACGCTGCATCGTTACTATGACAACCAATGCTGTAACGCGCAAACCCGATCCGGTCGCTTGTAAATCACAAGGTGGACGGTGAGACTTGAAAAAACACGACGCTCCAGTCTGCGGTCCACCTGGAGACGCTGAGGTCAGAAATAACTCCTGAATTCCTCCTGAAATGAAAAGAAGTGCATTCATGATGTTTTGATTACGACCAAGGACACAAAGGAAACACAATTTCCGCCCTTCAACCCTGACCAGAACCAGAACCAGAACCAGAACCAGAGCAGGGGACAGAGGAGGGACCGAAGCAGCTCCTGACTTTGTGTTTGAACAGGTTTTTTGTGTGGTTTTGTTTGTTGTGAAACTTCACCGTCTCTGAGGACGTCGCTGGAGGTGTGAGTAGTGTGGAGTCAGGCACAGACATGCTAGCTTACAGTAGAGTCAACTCTATACACACACACACACACACACACACACGTCTTTTTCTAACTGGGTTAATAGAAACTCCTCTTCCTACATCAGCGTAGCCGCCGGCGACGTCCTACACACACACACACACACACACACACACACACACACACACACACACACACCTCTCCATTACGCTTCCCTGCGGTATCTGCAGGCCGGCTTCCTCCGGCGCAACATGCCGCAGACTCACGGGAGCCGGTCGTCTGCCTGGCTCGCGTAAGGTCAAGTCCAAGGTCAAAGGTCAAGGTCATGAGATTTGAGTCAGCACCCGAAGTTGCACTGAGGTGCGTTTGCGCGTTCCGCTGCAGCTCTGAGCCTTCGTCCGACGTTGCTAGCCACCGATGCTATACGTTGAGTTTAAAGGCGCGGCGGGGATTCGTGTCGGACAGGAAGCGACGGGGCTGATGGGAAATGTAGTGTTAATGTGGAGAAACACTGGTAACTATACCGCTGGTGTGAGATATCGTCTGGTTTACAGTCGATACACCAAGGTAGCAGAATTAAACTGATAGTGAAATAAGTTTAAATGTTGTAAATGTTAAAATCCCAGCAGGACGAGTTATAAGTTGTTGGGGAGTTGCATTTCCCAGTGTGTGTGTGTGTGTGTGTTTGTGTGTGTGTGTGTGTGAAATGACAATGAGACAAAACCAACGAGAACAACAGTGTCTGGGTTTTTCTCTCTGCAGGTCGAGGTCCAGCTGCCTGATTATCGTCGCCTCATGACTTTGGGGGCGTTTGGTTTCGTCTTTGTTTCTCCGTCCGAGCCTCGCTGTATTTATTTAACGGTGATCTAGCAGGACAGATCCTCCGTCACGCTGCACCGAATGCGAGGCGCTGCATGTGTTGTGTTGTGTGTGTGTGTGTGTGTGTGTGTGTGTGTGTGTGTGTGTGTTGTGTGTGTGTGTGTGTGTGTGTTGTGTTCACGCTGCAGCTGAACGTCCCTCACATGTCGCCCCGTTCTGCTCTGGACCACCTGGACGCCGAGAGTCAGAATGTGTGTCAGCGTTGCCACGGCGATAGATAGATCTTATGTCATAGCTGTCATTGTCATCGCCAATTTCGTCTGAGTCAGCGATAACAACGCTGGCACAACAACCGAAATGTGTGAAGGCAATCGGGGGAAATGAATGTTGGATTATGAAGTATTTTGAGTTCTCTCTCTCACACACACACACACACACACACACACACACACACACAATAGAACAAACCTTCAGTCCAACTACATGGAAACTGGAACGTTAATTCGGAGAGCTTCGTCTGCCAAGCGTCGCCGTATCAGATTCCAGTGTTTGCTTCGCTGCAGGGACGTGGGCAGCGTGAAGCCGCCTGCAGCTTCATCCAGATTCATAATGTTCCAGTCAAAACCATATGCTGCTGCTGCTGCTCCAGAATCAGTTTTTGAACCCATCCACCCGGCTTGTGAAAAACAAGTCTTCCTGGGGAAGGGCTCGTATCCAGGGCATAGACAATAAAATGTGTGTAAAGCAGCCTATAGGCGTCTACGGGCCTATAGACACACGTGTCTCATAAACCGTCAGAGGCCCCTCTGCTGCGCCAGGCATGCTTGGTTTACCAACATGAGCCAGAACCTGCTTCTATAGCGACGACGTCCTGAAACCACATTCAGCTCGTTTTCACCAAGGACAGCGCGTCCTTTGTTCTTTCTCTCTATCGACTTTTCTCACTTCAGAAACTTCAGTGATCTGAAAGGGAAACTTGCACACGGCGACAGGAGAGAGCAAAGAAAAATAAAAAATATAAAATAGGGTGATATGAACGAACCTCAACCCCAGACATGGGTTATAGCATGAAGTAGTGGTAGAATGTGAGTATGTACATGAGAATACTCCAGATGAAGTGTGTGCAGTATAAAGGTAGAAAAATATCTATATAGTACCATAGTTTTTTAGTATTTAGGCCTTTGTATTTGTATTTTGTACTTTCTTGTGAAATTGTTATGCTGCTGCACCCCCCCCCCAATCAATAAAGTAATAATTAATAAATAAAGTATAATCAATAAAGTACTTTATTGATTGTTTATAGATAGATATATAAATGCAATATATAACAAATGATAGGAAAAATGAAAATATGAAAAACAACACAGAACCACCCCCCCCCCGCTCCCCCTCCCCCTCCCCCTCCCCCTCCCCCTCTATGGGCATTTAATCTGAGGTTCATGACATAATTGTTTTGCATCAACTCGTTTCAGTCTGCAGGCCTGAACGGAAAAATCAACCAAGAACCAGACAGACAGCGGCTCTCTGCAGCGGGTTGGGCCGACTTTAGGAGCCTCTTGTCGGCCTGGTGCTGCAGGGATTGTCGGTGGTCTGCCTGTCTGTCTGTCTGCCTGTCCGTCTGTCCGTCTGTCTGTCTGTCTGCAGCCAGGCCCAGCTCAGCCTCTGACAGCCTTCACAACAAAGACAGAGCACAGCGATAATCGACCATGATCCTGACTCCGCCTTCCGGTGAGGCTGCTGTTTTTTTTTGTTTTTTTGATTTTGTTTCTTTTACCGTAACACACGCTGTAAACGCGCCACAGTATTTAGGGGGCGTTTTCCCGGTGCTGCGGCATGCATTTGATTAAGACCGGGGCTGAGACGAGGCACGCGAGGCTACGTCCCGAGCGCTGCCCTGCATCCTGCGTCAGTTTGGAGTTACTTACTTATACTGACACTACATGCATACTTGTATATATGTAGTATTTATACTGTGAATCTGTGGTTCTCCCGTGGTCCTCTTTGTGTCCTATTTGTTCTTCAAATGGGTGAAATATTGAAAGTAGAAAAGACAGAGATATTACATATTTTACAGCATTATTGAATTATTATTATTATTTTTGATAACAACAATAGTGCGGATGTTGCGTTATCCTGGGATCACAATGTATATTTTTTCATTGCAGCTTGAAATCCCTCAGGATCACCTCAACACGTTGATACCTGCAGAGGAGGAACCCCGGAGGGAGGAGTCGTCTGTCTTAGCAGTTTTACGCCCCTATTTGTTTTCATGTTGGGCTGAAAGGGGCGCGGGGCCTGGGATCCCTTATTTGGCGCAGGAAAACGATCCCATGCTTTATTCTGCAAATAAAAGGTTGGATAAACTGAACCTAGATCTGTTTATCTTCCACCACCACCCTGGGACGTAACTCGAGGTTTTAGTGGTAAATCCATCGCCGTGTGTAACCGGAGCCGAGGTTGTATCGGAGCGTTCAGGAGCCTCGCAGCGTGTTGGCATCGCTGCACCGGCCTGCTGAGGCTCCTGTTCTGGGAAAGAGGAACATCAATGAAAACACCCCGACACACACACACACACACACACACACACACACACACACACACACAAACGGATGCCTGGTGGAAATATTGAAATGTATCCTCTGACTAAGACCGGGGTTGTACATCATGAGACAGTATAGAGGTGGCAGCCGGAGCCAGTTGCGATATATTGTTCATTTCTTCCATGTGTGTGTGTTGGTAGCATGCTAGCTGACATGTTTTCTACAGCATGGTGGTCTGGCTGGAAAGACCGGATAGCAGGTGGGGTCAAAAACCTGAGACATGAGTAATATAAGAGCATATAGATGTGACTGGGCTGTTCAGCACCTGGTGTACTAGATGGATGCAGTTTGGTTTCTGAACTGCTCGACGGGCCGCCTCACGCCAGCAGAACAGCCGTCACGTTAGCTTACTGTTGTAGAGACCCTGACCTCTGACCTCTGACCCCCCGTGGAGGACAAGTGGTAAGTACAGGGGAGGAAAGAGAACCACAACATATGCTCCTCAGTACTGTTACCTTACTGACATTTTAGTTAGTAGAGTAGAAGTAGAAGTAGTAGAAGTACTAGGTAGTGCCTCTAAATGTACTCAGAGTTACTCAACAGCAGAATGTGATTCCACTGTTTGAGATGAAACTTTATTGATCCCGTGGGGAGTTTGGGCAGCACTGCAAAACAATCCAAGAGGAAAAAAAGTTCCAATAAAGTTTTTTGAATGCATCTGATCAATAACCATGAATGCATACTGAATATTGATCGACTGCATTTCATTTCAAAGTAATAACACAGAAGTTCATGTGTACAGCATCACTTACAGTCACACAGTGAAATGTTTGGGACGAGGCACGTTTCATTACATCACATCTATACAGAAAACACAAACTAAATAACAATAAGACAATAAACTAAAATAGAAATAGGAATAAAAAATGATGAACATGAAAAAGCAGCAGGATTGACAACAGTTGTAATTAATCATATGCACAGGTGTAAAAGTGCATGTGCATTGGACGTAAAGTCACGTGGGGATGAGGAGGATCAGTGGGCTCAGGGTGAGAGGTTGAAGGTCACCAGCAGCCTGATGAGAGGCTCGAGCCATCATAGTATCAATAAACGATAGTCTGTCATTGTCTCACATCCGGTTTGGATATGAATGATGCTTTTTCGCAGATAACGATCTGAGGTTGTGATATTTGAGACTAACCGGTTCACTCACACAACCGATATCCTCGGTAGAGGTCAATACCGAGCAGGACGTGTTGCGTGTTTCTCATAGTGTGTGTAATGAAGGGCTCGTGCTTCACTCCAAATCAATAACATGCGTCTGTGTGACATCATCATGAGATTTGGGGAATGACTGATGTTATTTCTGAAAGGCAAAATGGCGTGGCTGCTGCGGATGGGCGGTCGCGCTCGCTCGCTGAGATGGGGGACAATGCGCGCGCGCCTCTACCGGGTTCGTTACGGTAAGCGACCGCGGGGGCTGAGCACACGATGCGCTGGTGGCAGAGCAGCCAGTCCGCCGAGCCGTTCAGCCGCAACGGGCCGCACAACTCTCACCGTTTTACCCAGATGTCTCCCGGGAGGCAGCGGGCGGGGGGCGACGCACAAGAATGAGAGATCCGTCACACCGGAGGCGGCGAAATCATGAACGGGGCCGTGTACATTTCGTTTTTCCAGGGCCAACTGGAGTCCGTGTTGGAGCAAGTGGTGCAACTCGCCGTTCAGGAAATAAGCAAGACGGTCGGTTCCAGCCTGAATTCTCTGCTGCTGGAAACGGCCGTGAAGGAGCGAGAAAACCAGCGGCTCAAACTCAAGCTGCAGTCGTCGCGCGAGAGCGGAGGGCGAGCCACCGACGGCGGCTCCGCGGTGCCCGGTAAGGCTGGCAAGGCGGCCGACAAGGCGGGCAGCGGCAGGACAAAGCCCGAGCCGAAGCAGCCACACGCCCCCGGCCAGGGCACCGAGCCCGGCGTGCCCGCTGACACACGCCGCCTGGAGCAGAGAGGACGAGTCGTGGGTAGGATTACACACACACGCGCACACACACACACCAACACACACACTGCAACAAACAATCAAATAAACACACTCCTCTCTGCAACACTCCGCACGTTACATTACGTAATTCTCCAGGCCCCGACGTCGTTTACAGGTTGAGCGTGCGTTTCTGCGGCAGGGGGCAGAGGCCTCGAGACGATCAAAAACAGGATCTCTGACATGTTCTGATGTCGCGTGGTGGTGGGGGAGAGCGCGGGACAAAGACGCGACAGTCCGGGGGACAGCGGAGGGGGAACGGGCCTCGCGCACAACAAACGGGAGGCCTGCCTCTCGAGACATTGAAATGGGTCACGGCAACTTTTAATTGGGGGTTAATTGGAGCAGAGTGGGGTGATGCGCGAGGAGGCGGGCCCGAGCATCCAGCGGGCCTGCTGTGCAGAAACGACGTGTCACTCAAAACGAGTTCATTTCCAAAGCGCCTTTGACAGAAGAGGTTAGTGTGTAGCAACAAGACGGGGCCAACAGATCACTGATGTAAAGACCCAGTAGATCACCAAGGGAGATCTACTGGGTCCTTCCTGGACATGTCCTCTACAGCGCGAGACAAAGAAGCAACAGACTGACGGCAGAAGAGAAAAACACGGATGTGAGACGGACAGAGAGAGAGGGAGACGTCTGGGGGGGTGAGGGGGGAGTTTTATTGGGAGGAGAGAGGGGTGACGGTGACGGGGGGAGAGGGGTGACGGGGGGGAGAGGGGTGACGGGGGGAGAGACAGGACAAAGACGCACCAGACTGGACGGGCCTCTTGAACGTAACTCATATCTGTGGGTTGTCAAATAAAATGTATTTCTGTAGGAGCAGGTTAGCCAGAATTCACCCCGAGAGCGAGTCAGACGAGTGTCGAGTGAAATGCGGGTGTCATTCTGGGTTGAAATGTTGGTGTGGGTCAGGGTGCAGCACCCCCACCCCACCCCCCCCCCCCCCCCCGCCATCCCGGCGCCACGAGATCTTTTGTCTCCTACTGGAGGAAGTGACGTGGCGCCAGGATCAGGGGGTTGAAACGCACGAGGTGGTACGGCTCACCCGTCGTACTTATATCTTATATCTATATATACTTGTATACGGATGTCTTTATTGATCTGCACATTGGGACGGGATGGAAAGTATTGATACAAGGAGCAGGAAGCTGAACGAGTCGCCGAGGCCTCATATATATATATATATATATATACGTTCTAGAGGAGCAGTGAATGCACAGCTGGTAGTTTTACAAGCGTCCTCGTCCTGCGCTGGTGTTGTTTCTAGTCCAGACCAGTTTAAATACGTCTTCCTCCACATTCAGGGTCTCAGTAGTCGTGTTTTGTCTTTTCTTCTTTCAGTAGTTTTTCCCCTCAAGCTTTTCCCATTAAAGGGGAATTCCAGTATTTTTAAACCAGAGCTCTGTTTGTACAAATTTGTCATTTAGACCCCAAAAAAAGGGTGCAAAAAGTTTTGGAGTTGCTTGTAAATAACGCGGGAAAGTGAGCGGGCAGATTTGTGTTTCGGTCCAGATGTTGTTTGTGGGTTAGACACGAGACGGCTAGACCTCCATTTGTTAGATTCATTACATTTCCTTAATGGATGGTTCATATTTAGGAAAGCGAGTTGACATTTGTCACTTTCCCTTTTTAAATAAAGTTGTTGAATGTAACAGCTGGATGGGGAGCAGCTGCAGCTTCCTCACCCGCTCCCATTCATCTATAGCAGCTAGATCTCATGATACCTGTAGCTGGACTTCATTCCCCCTTAAATCACTAGACTGTCCCTGGTGAATGTTGGTCGCCTTTTCCCACCTCACTGTACTAATAATAATCAACAGTGTAGTTCGTATACAGGAAGTGTTTTCGAGTTTTCCCTTTAATCTACAGACAAAAGAGTTTTATTTCCCCTTTAACAGTTTCACTTAAATGTTGAAAAACGTCTATCTAAATCTATCTGAATTCTCACACACACACACACACACACACACACACACAGGGCCTGTCAATAGGCGAGGTGGCGGTGATGCTATTGTTGTTTCGTCGCTCCCCTCTAATTGGTCGAGACAGCCCGAAGACCGGTCGCCGTCGTCCAGGCTGACGGGTGGCTGAACCCCCGGACAGACGGATCCTTCACCAGACACGCCGGGGATCGGGTCACGACTTGGCGGTTCTCCTGCACGTCCTTCATCAAGGCGTTCAGGCGTTTCCTCTCTCCTGACAGGGTTTTAGTTCATCTACACACCGTCCTGCACGATGACGCGTCTTTTTCCCCTTAAACTCAAGACTTAAGAATGTGAGCTACTAGATTGTTGTTTCTTGTGTTGATAGCTAGCTGACAGATGAGTCGTTTCCCCTCAGTTTTCCCCTTAAATCTGTAGTTCAGAGTGTGTAGCTTATCATTTGGTTTGGTAGCAGGAAGCTTTTCCTGCTCATGGTTTCCCTTAAACCTCCAGCTGTAGATGTGCACGTCTCTACACCGATACCATTTAACAAAATACTGTATATTCACTGTTTGACACAACTCACTTTACCCCTTAAACTTACAATCGATACTCAAAAAATTGGGTTGCTGAATTTTTTCCCCCCCTTAAATTCACAGCTCATCCAGCAGCCAGATTTTAAGGAGGTTTGTCGTTTATTGAATCAGCTCCATTTTTCCCTTCACTTGGTATCAGTCTGACACTGCGGTGGACATTGGAGTGAAAGCTTTTCAGTATCGAGGCCCCCAGAAGCAGCACAACCCCTGACCCTAGTGTGTGTGTGTTGAGGCCATGCAGTGAGTGTGTGTGTGTGTGTTGTATAAGTCTGGACAGGGACAGACGTGTGTGTTGGGGTTGGTGTGTGTGTGTGTGTGTGTGTGTGTGTATATAGTGGTTGATATGTCAACGTGCTCGGCATCATGTTAACATTTAACTGACCTGGAAAGCCGTGGCGGGTAGTGGCCTAGTTGTCTCAGAGAGAGGGGGGGGGGGGGGGTGGTGTGGGGGGTGTGGTTGCATTCAAGCCTGTGTGTGTGCATGCATGCGTGAGGGTGCGTTGGCGTGCACATGCGGAGGTGTTTTCACGTGCACACTCGTGAGCGTGTCTCTGCATGTGTGGATTTGCACGCACGCACGCACGTACGCACACACACACACACACACACACACACACTGGTCATCAGTGATCTCATAGTTTCAGCTGTTTTGGTGCCGAGTTTGTTTCATCCAGACGTTTGATTCCTGTGATGTCTGTCGTCTTCCTGTCTGTAGTTCTGTCTGTAGTTCTGTCTGTAGTTCTGTCTGTAGTTCTGTCTGTAGTTCTGTCTGTAGTTCTGTCTGTAGTTGAGTCTGTAGTTGAGTCTGTAGGTCTGTCAGTAGTTGAGTCTGTAGTTGAGTCTGTAGGTCTGTCAGTAGTTGAGTCTGTAGTTGAGTCTGTAGGTCTGTCAGTAGTTGAGTCTGTAGTTGAGTCTGTAGTTGAGTCTGTAGGTCTGTCAGTAGTTGAGTCTGTAGTTGAGTCTGTAGTTGAGTCTGTAGGTCTGTCAGTAGTTGAGTCTGTAGTTGAGTCTGTAGATCTGTCAGTAGTTGAGTCTGTAGATGAAGTTATCAATGGATTCTCAGTTCAAGTTTTCAAGTTTTGCTTTGCTGAATCTGAAAGGGACAAATTGGAGGATGTGAACCGTCGGCTGCATCCGGGGCTTCATATGACACCAATACCAGATCTGATCAGATTACTGTTGGTTTCTTAATAATAATAACAACAATATGATTATTATTATTATATATAATATGATTATTATTATGTCGTGTTTTTTACCCAATTCTTCATCATGAAACATTGGAAACAGGAAGGAGAAAGAATCTAATTGGTGCATCTCTTAATCTATTGTTTACAGCTTTATTGTGATGATGTCATCGGTCCATTTGTTTTTAATTGATTTTGTATAGTAAAGCTGATCTGTGTACAGTTTTCTCAGAAATACAACAGGCTGCGCTATTATGGCTGAACTGATAATCCGGATTATTTTCTCATTAATCAAGGATTAATAGTTAATTGATGAAGCGGGGTGTTTCGTCTCCGTGGTTTCAGGGGGACAAAATGATTTCATTTCACTTTTGCAACAACGTTGGTGGTTTTCAGCCTCAACTTTTACGTTGTCAGCAGAACGTTTGGGTAAAACGCATCGATCGGATCGGTGATTGGCTGAACATCATTGTTGATCATATTGTTGTTAAAATGCAATATAATATAATGATTTTAGATCGTTTTTCAGTCCTGTTGTTGGAAAAAACACTGCAGAATCTTTTCTGAGAACCAGGCTTTTATTTTGTAGTGTTTCATGTCATACCTGCCTGAACTTCACACTCACAAATGTGCTTGTAAAACATTATTATTATTATTATTATTATTATTACTGCTATTATTATTATTATTATTATTATTTATTTTTTACTGCTATTCTTCTTTTTCATCTTCTTATAGCATTATTAATATTATTGTGTACATACAGATTACGCTTGCCTTTTACCAGAAGGCGTCTGGTTGCAGGGTCTACCGGCTCCAGGTGGTTTGGGTCTGCGGTGCCACCGAGGCGCTTCGCTGCTCGCGTGTCTCTGCAGGGGAAGTTGAGCATCAGAAAACTAGACCGCGACAGGAAGTTTCACTTCTGCTCCCTCAAAAAAAACCATCAATGGCAACAAATATGAGGAAGAGGATTCAATGATTCAATTGCAGGGATGTGGTCAGGACCAGCTCAGTCGAGTCCCAAGACCAGGTCCCAAAGTCCTAATCTAGTCCTCCCCAAGTCCTCCCCAAGTCCTAATCTAGACCAAGACCATTATAGGCAATAAACAGTTTACTTGTCTTAACAGTGTAAAATGATGTCGTGCTTAAGGAAGAACAGGATCCTCGTGTCCTGGACCGTCAACATCCAGATGATCGATGCGTAGACCTTTCAGGACCAGGAGATACACGGGTTCTGAAAAGAAACCAATAAAATCTCCCATGATCAATATTTAGAGACGGATCAGCATCCAATAGGAGCCGAGACATGAGAGCAGGAGTCCTGGAGACCCGACTGACGTAGGACCGCCCGATCATCTGTGATCGATCCCTTCAGACGTCCTGCGGGAGGAAGGTGGTGAAGTTCTGATGAAGTGAGTTACTGGCGTGGAACCTCCTCAACGCCGTCCAGCAGGTTGGCGACAGATGATTGGCTCAACGCTGCGTCTGGCGTGGGGAAGCAGGCCGGCCATCTGTCGGTCCTCACTCATACCTGCTGCGCTGGAAAAGAGACCGAGGTCAGATTAAGGTTGAGTAAAGTTTCTTTGTGCGTCTGAATCGAGCTGCTGTGTGAATCCAGGTCAGTTCTCCTGGTGTCGGTTCATCGCGGTGCCGGTTGTGTAACGTCCTCCGCGGTCGGGGGGGAACAAACAACAACAAACTCACCGGGTTTTTCCCCCCCGGCAGTAAAGCGTCCGAGGTGGTGATGTCATCCAGAGGACCTGATGAGGCGTTCGGTGCTGTTAAACGTCCGGTCCAGTTCTCTACTCTCAGCGATGACGGGAACTTGAAGTTGTTGTTTCTTCTCTGGGTTTGCGGTTTCTTCTGGTTTTGGATCGGCGCTACGGGAGGGTGATCGTTTGGTTTTGTCCCGACTGCCAGAGCTTCATGTTACGTAACGAGTCCTGGCTCTCGTTGCCGTCTCTTTATGGAGGATGTAATTGGTCGTGGTTTCCATCTGGCTGCTCCTGAAGTACCTGAAGTACCGGGCCGTGTTGGACTTGTCCTGCACACCGGCGTCCACTCGGTGCTCAGAAGGTCCAGACGTCCCCGGGCAGCTCGGGGTTAAACTTTCCTTCACGGAGCCCAGAAATATTTTTAGTGGAGCGGCGAAGGGTTTTACAGGCTTGGAGCAGCTCCGCGAGCACACATGCTGCCTGACCCGGACCACCGAGGCCCCTCGCGCCGGTGACCCCGACCCCCGACCCCGGGGTCAGCCCCGCCCACCCGAAGGTGCGGCCGAGTCTCTATACTATATGAAAACACTGCTTGGCTCCTCCTGTGAGTCCTTATTGCTCCTTACTGACAGACAGAGAATGAACGGTGTTAAAGTGATGAGCAAGTTGTTAAAGTTGCTCACAAGTTGCTCACAAGTTGTTAAAGTTGCTTGTGGAGGCCGATAGGAAGAGACCGCCATACGTGTCTTCGGATGCAAAATCTCTTTCACTGCAGACGAGTCGGCAGCAACAACAGACTCGCCGGCAGCAGACCACGTGACTGAAGGTTCAGCTTGTTGGTTCATTTATCTGGTGGAACACGATAATCAAGAAAAAACTCAGAGATGCACTTACGAGTTTGTTCCTCGTGAGAGTTAAAGGTGTCACGTCGTCTCAGTATCATACTAACGTGTCCAAATGATTTATTTATTTACAAAGCAGCTTCACGTGAAACCACGAAAATAATCAGTTAAAACAAAACCAACTGACATCGAACCACGAGCCAGCAACTCGTTGTGCAACTCTTTGTGCAACTCGTTGTGCAACTCTTTGTGCAACTCGTTGTGCAACTCTTTGGGGTTGCCGGGCCCGAGGAGTTGCTCCAGCTTTGTTGCCAGGAGACGTTTGAACCAAGTTGTTGCGTGTCGGGAGCGTTGCCTGCATTGCTGGTTGTGGCACGACCCTAATACACACATCCAATACCACACTGAGACCACACACACACACACACACACACACACACACACACACACACACACACACACACACACTGGCCAAGAGCACATGCTGACAAGTGTAGCTCCGTCTGCCGGCCTCTTGGCAGCAGACCAGCGACAGCTTGGAGGTCCGGTTCGTTCTGCGAGTCTCGCCGGCTGCTTGAACGTTGAGGCGCACCAACTCAACGCTTGATCTGTTCGGACTCAACAAAGGGAAACGTTCAGCGATCGATCAAACGGTTTATCTTGATTTTTCCCCCCAAAAAGAAAGAGCCGTTTCTATGTTATCGATGGGCTCAGATTGGAGCTCCGATTAGAGCCGCCGACACAGTGTGTTGTACTGTAGTGGAGCCCCGCCCCCAGCCCCGCCCCCAGCCCCGCCCCCAGCCCCGCCCCCACACCAGGAACACATGGAGCCTTGTGCCGATGTCTGACTGTCACGGCATGGAAGACCAGTTAAATAATGAATGGAGAAAGGAATCCGTCGGCCTGGAGAGACGGGCAGGAAGAGACAGACGGACTGACGGGGCAGACAGACAGACAGACAGACAGACAGAAAGGTAAGGAGGCAGACAGATAGATAAGCAGACAGACAGGCAGGCAGGCAGACAGACAGGCAGACAGACAGACAGACAGGGCAGACAGACAGAAGTTGTCAGAAAGGTGGAAACAGAAACGTTTTAACTCCAGAGGGTGAATTTGTTGTGCAGCAGGAGATTGTTCTCTCTGAGCTGAAGAGACCTGAAGGTGATGACATGTCTGGTGGTGGTGGACAGATGATGGTAAATGTTTCAGCATCGTGTGGTCTGACTGTTCGAACCATCTAGTGGGTAAAACTGAACTAAGACCAAAAGTAAACTCAACTGAATGAGCGACTGGAGAGGCCAAGACACTCATCATCCCTCAACAAGATGATGGTCTACTGACCAAAACGTTCTCAGTTGTGCAATTTTCGAGTTTTTGCACTTATCCTTCTTTTTTTTTTTCATCAGTCGGCCTCTGCCAGATCTCTTCCTCTGTGACTGATCCAGTGATCCGGTGATTCAGTTCCTGGTGGTTTCTTTTAGTTATGAGGTTTAACAGCAGCTGTCACTCACCCACCTTGTTTTTTCATCCTTTATTTATCTAGAGAGATTTGCTGAGTGCTCTTCTCTTAGTGCTTCACCTTCATATTTCCCACCTGGGAGAGCAGAGGGAAGCTCCTCCCCCTCGGCTCCTCCCCCTCAGCTCCTCCCCCTCGGCTCCTCCCTCTGCTCCTCATCGACCCTCGAGGAGTTGAAGTCCTCCCCTGCCGTCTTCACTGGGTCGAGGAAGTCTGATTACACTGAATTACAGTCATTAAGTTACATTGAGGGAGAAAGCCTGGTGTTGTGACACCGTCATAAAATACTGGCACTGGAGACACACTTAAACACAACACACACACACGCACACACACACACACACACACACACACACGGGCACGTTGTCCTCTTCTTTATATGTATACAGTAATTACTGCCAGACTGTGTGGCATCTCCAGCAGGCCTGTGGTTTCCAGACCAGGCGTGTCATTACTGCTGTAGTGAAGAGTTTCCTAACCCCTGGTTCCCAACCCAGCGATGTGCCACAGGTCGGCTTCAGGAGGCCCAGCTGTAGGTGTTTCACTTCAACACAAAACAACATTCGAGGTGGTGCAGGTGGACAGAGGCAAACGCAGCAGCTTTCCTCTAGGAGGCACAAATTGAGGCGAGGAGGCGTCAGATTTCTGAACCTGAGTGAGTTTTCCCGATGCGGTAAAGTGGGAGCCAATCAGCTCCGAGCAGGACGCCAGATGCTCGTGGATTTCTCCCCCAGCTCGTATTTCCAGCAGGGCTGGGTATCCAAACCGCTCAATTCCTCTGAATTGATCAGGTCCCGACCCGTCGGTTCCTCTGCACTACAGACTGTTGGGACTTTTATTGTGAAATTGATTGCAAACGATGCATTTTGCTGGTGAGGAAATTCATTGAAGCTGTAGATAAACTGGTTGATAACTGATTGATCAGAACAATGTTCCTGGGTATTTGGGACCGGTGGCGTCTGACCAAAAGGTTTGTTGTGCTGCAAAAGGTGAGATGAGGCGTTTGGGTCCTGTTGGACAAATGAACTCCATCCTGCTTAATAAAGACAAGTAAAAGTTGTGTTTTTACAGATGGGGCAATGTGTGTGTGTGTGTGTGTGTGTGTGTGTGTGTGTGTGTGTGGCAGTGCTATGGGTTGTGTGTTAGAGAGAAACCGTGTGTGTGTGTGTGTGTGTGTGTGTGACCAAATGAATGGTTTTATTTTTTCAGTGTGTGTTAAAGCAGAAAGTGGGTCATCCTGTGTGGCTGCTGGAGGATGAAGAGATTACATGGAGGGAGAGAGAGAGAGGGATGGGTGGGCGTCCAAGGGTCATGTAGTTATTTCAAGAAGCGTTTTCTGAGTCGAAGTGATAATTTCTTGTTTTTCAACAAAAACGCTGGACTGTAGGTGGCGCTGTTTCCTTCCTCCATCCAAACAAACCGGAAAACGCATCACTTCCTGTGCGCCGGAAGGGAAAGGGCCCACCTGACAAGCGGGTGTTTAGAACAGCAGGTGTGAAAGCTTCCGTGCTATTGGTTGAATCCCTGTTGTCATAGCGACCAGGTGGAGGAGGGAAACGGGACATTTCCTTACATGGGAAGTGGATCAGACTTCAGTTTGAGGTTTACCGGACTCTCATCCGGACGGCCTGTGATGAGCGAGCCGGTTGGAGTGTCGGTGGAATCAAACCGGCGGCGTTCCGGTCACAGGACGTTGGTCTCCATGGTGACATTCCCTCCCGGTGACTTTGGCCTCATTTTCCATCGAGGTTAGTAGGTTAGCAACCAGCGCTGCAGTAGATTAACCCGAAGAGGCTGCTGTTGAAAGTGTCTTTTTGTGTGTGTGTGTGTGTGTGTGTGTGTGTGTGTGTGTGTGTGTGTGTGTGTGTGTGTGTGTGTGTGTGTGTGTGTGTGTGTGTGTGTGTGTGTGTGTGTGTGTGTGTGTGTGTGTGTGTGTGTGTGTGTGTGTGTGTGTGTGTGTGTGTGTGTGTGTGTGTGTGTGTGTGTGTGTGTTTCTCTTGTGGTTGATGATGCGGTGTTTGCGTTGCTGTAAAACTCTGTGTCCTCATGAAGTTTGTGGGTCGTATCAGGAGGTTGAGGTTGAGGTGTGTGTCGACCGGTCCAGCCCCTCTGGCGGTTCTTCCTCTACGACGTGAACATCTCTTGTCATTTCCTCTCCTGTTTTCCCTCTCCCCCTCTCCCCCTCTCCCCCTCTCCCCCTCTCCCCCCTCTCCCCCTCCCTCACGCCACTCCCAGTTTTCTCACAGCATTTCAAGTTTTTGAGGGAAATCCAAGCTCTATTTCCAGCAGATTCTCGGTTTTCCCACTTTACTGGACGTCTGTGAACCTGTCCATGTGAATGTACTTGTTATACATTCACATTTTTCATATTCTCTACTTTCTTTCTTATTTAATCTCATTTTCACAGATTATTTTTCTTCATCCCGTTGTGTTGTGCTGCGGTAAATTCACTGATCTCCAGTCAGATATTTTCACTAAATGCTCTCATCGTTTTCAGTTGCGTTACGTTAAACACCCATTTGTTCTATCCTTTTATTTGCTGCTGTAAAAACCCAGTTTCCTCCCAGAGATTATCTAATCTAATCTGCTGGCTATTGTTCATTTGATGCTCTAATCCAAAGCGAGTCTCTATCTTATCTTAAAGGTCTTGAATCCAGATAAACGACATTTTAGGTCTGAAGTTCAGATTTGAAGGTTCAGTGGTTTCTTGGTGTCCCAGTCCACCGTTGTTTTCACTTTCTTGTTTTTTCCAAACGTTAAATTGTCGTTTCACTCTAACTGGCTTTCAAAAAGTCTCAAAGTTTTAAATTCAAGTTGAAGCAGCGGTGAGACGGGTGGGGTCACGATTTACCAAGGACACTTCAGCAGCAGGGTGGGTCGTGAACCCAGATCTGGTTGAAGGACGGTCTGTCGAACCACCTGATGGAGATGATGATGATGATGGTGGAGATGATGGTGATGATGGTGGAGATTATGGTGATGATGATGATGATGGAGATGATGATGATGATGGTGGAGATGATGATGATGATGATGATGGTGGAGATTATGGTGATGATGATGATGGTGGAGATGATGATGATGATGATGGTGGAGATGATGATGATGATGATGGTGGAGATGATGATGATGATGATGATGGTGGAGATGATGATGATGATGATGGTGGAGATGATGATGATGGTGGAGATGATGATGATGATGGTGGAGATGATGGTGGAGATTATGGTGATGATGATGATGGTGGAGATGATGATGATGATGATGGTGGAGATTATGGTGATGATGATGATGGTGGAGATGATGATGATGATGATGGTGGAGATGATGATGATGATGATGGTGGAGATGATGATGATGATGGTGGAGATGATGATGATGGTGGAGATGATGATGATGATGGTGGAGATGATGATGATGATGGAGATGATGATGATGGTGGAGATGATGATGATGCTCATTCCTCCCTCTCGCCCCCCCCCCCCCCCCCAGGCCAGCTGAAGATGGTGATGGAGCAGGTGCTGGACTTCGCCGTGCGTGAGCTGACCAAGATCGTGGAGGCCTCGTTCGACGACCTCCTGCTGGAGATCACCAAGATGGAGAGTGAGCAGCTGGTCCTGGAGGAGTGCCTGGGGAAGAGAGCCGGAGCCGGAGGAGGAGGAGGAGGAGGAGGAGGAGGAGGAGGAGGAGGAGGAGGAGGAGGAGGAGGAGGAGGAGGGGGGGAGAAGGGGAGAGGAACTGGGAGGAGGAGGGGATCAGAGAACGACTCGGCGTCGCCGAGCGGCTCCGAGGACACGAGGGAGGAGCTTGGTGATGTCACGGTGCCCAAGGACATGGCTGAGACGGGCGGTGGGTGGAGTGTGTGTGTGTGTGTGTGTGTGTGACACAAAATCAGGCCTGTTGTTGTTCTCTGTTGTACCTTTATCACCCCCCCTCCTCCCCCCCTCCTCCCCCCTCAGTGTATCTACTTCTGTTTAAATGTGAGCAGGACGCCGCTGCATTGTCATTTTACTGCCTCATCCTCTTCCTCCTCCTCCCTCCTCCTCCCCCCCTCCTTCCTCCCCCGTTGGCGTTTTCTGCAGAATTGCACTTTTTTGTTTCACCGTTTGCAAACTGGTTTGTTCAATTGAGACTTGATTGTTTTTGTTCATGTGCTGAACGTCTCTGAGGTCCAACATGTGATCTAGTCTTCTCAATCTCCCTCCCTCTCCGCCCACTCTTCCCCTCCTCCTTTCCCTCTTCCTACCACTCCTCCTCTCTCCTTACTCTTCCTTTTCCTCTCCTCCCTCTCCCCTTTTCCTTTATCTTCCTCCTTCCCCCTCTCCCCTTCCTCTGTTTCCCCCCCCCCCCCCAGACCCAGACAGGCCAGTCCTCTCCGTCTCCCAGGACTGGGTTCCCATCCTGGACAAGGTCTTCGGCCAGAAGTGGTGCAGCGACATCTGGCAGATCAAAGAGCTTGGCGGCGGCGGTGGGAGGGGCTTGGGGGAAGGAGGGGCGGGGCAAACCCAGTCTCTCTCCGCCCCCGCCCTGGACCTAGCCTCCCCCAGCTCCCCCCAGCAGGACCCCCGCTGGACGCCCCTGGAAGACATGGAGGTGCTCTCCCCCGGGGACGACGCCGCCGCCGAGGCCCAGAGGCATGCTGGGGTGGGAGCCTCGCCCGGGCCGGTCCTGAGCCCCACAGGTGAGGATGACCAGATGGTCCCGGTGCCTCTCCACATTGACGTCTGTTGTGTTGTGATTGATCTGTTAATGCTCGTTGACCTGAAGCGACGCGTCACGATGTCCGTCTGTCTCATGACTTCGACGAGAAGACGAGCAGTTGAAGCGGCGAACCGAACCAAGAGGTTCTTTGATTTCAGGGTTATTCCGGGTCAAATCACCCAAAGAGTTAAACCCGACCACCTCAGATTTCTTGTTTCTTGTTGATTTGGATCCCACAACACCAAATCTCAAATTCTAGGCCACTCCGACCAGTGGTTTGGGAGATACGGACCCCCAAAGTTTGAGATTTTGTGCAAAAAGGGGCATGGCTGCCAACCTTTGAACCCTCATATCTCAGGACCTACTGGGCCAATCTTCAAAAAAAAATGGTAGTGTTGGAAAGGGAACTTGTCAAAATCTATTTTTCAGATTTGAGTATATTGGGGTACGTTGACCTCTTGACCTTTGCTATATATTGAATCTACTCGAATTGGCCCAGTAGTTCCTGAGATATGAGGGTTCAAAGGTTGGCAGCCATGCCCCTTTTTGCACAAAATCTCAAACTTTGGGGGTCCGTATCTCCCAAACCACTGGTCCGACTGACCTGAAACACCAAGTTTCATCAAATTCTGAGATGGTCGGGTTTAAAATGTCTGTTATTTCGGGTGATTTGACACGGAATGACCCTTCAGATGATTTCTCGGCGTGAAGGCACTGAGGCACCTGACCGCCGCAGTCCATATTTTTGGTTGTAATGTAAAAGTTTAACATGCTTCACTAGGATAAAAAAACAAGAAGTAGTAAAGTAAAATAAAATCAAAGGATAAAAAATGACATAAAAGTAAATCTGTTGTTGACATGTTTTAACTTGAAGGAGACCACCTGCTGCTCCGCCATACGTCTAGTATTTTTGAAGTATAGTTAAGTGGATTGGGAACGTCCATCTATTTATAACCTCATCACATCCAGAGCGTTGTCAGGTCTCCTTGACAACGGGTCACGGCTATCAGCGCTGCAGCTAGTAGGAGTTATTAGTTATTAGACCAAACAAACACCAAACCACCTGAATAAATAAATACCTGTTAAAGAAATGACCTGATATTGTAGAGATGAAAACCAAACCAACCTGATGTGACGGTGTAGCCGGTGTGGTGCATCACGTATCCAAGGTGTTGTCAAGGAGACTGCCCTCCAGTGGGCGGTTTGCTGTTTGCCGCCCCCCCCCCCCCTCTTCATCACCCTTTCCTCCTCCTCCTCCTCCAGGAGTCTCGGGCCAGCAGTCTTCCGCCTCCATGCTCCACCGCCTCCTCACGCTCCCCGCCCAGCTGCTGGAGGAGGAGGACGAGGACGCCGGCGCCGCGGAGACCCTGGCCGCGCTGGCCACCGAGGGCACCAATGGTCGCCGTGACAACGCGGAGCTGCGCAGACAAGCCTGCTCGACGCCCGTGACGACCAGGGAGGAGGAGGGGGAAGAAGAGGAGGAGGAAGAGGAGGACAAAGGGAGGAAGGTGAGAGAGAGGATGACCGAGTTTTCAGGTACAATTAAACGATCCACAGTTAATAATCAATAGAACAGCTGTAGTTGAAAATAGTCAATATGTTGATACTGGTGCAGTAAAATATTATCAAGACCCTGAACCTCACTGGGTTCCTCTGAAAACGTCTAATATGATACATTAATATAAAATATTGATCTGGTCGTGATGGAGATGACGGGCGCCTTCATGCCCTTTTTAAAGAATTGGGACTTTACAGTTCGGCTCCACCATGCGTCTCTTTGTCTCCGCGGTCCGGTTGCTAGGTAACAGTTGATGCCACGTCAGCTGACTTTCAATCTGTGGGCGTCTCGTCACGGACGTGTCACGGAGGAAATGTTAAAGGGGTCAATGAGTAATAGCACAAAATACCAGAGTGCCAGGGAGTTCAGTAGGAGGAGTTAAAAGGCAATTCCGGGATTTTTCAAACTGGCCTCTATATCCACAAAATCACCTATCATACTGCAAAGTAGATCCCAAAATTTTCGGAGTTGCTCCGGTAGATCGGCTCAAAAAACGGGGGCTCAATGGCTGCAATGTAATCTGTAGGGGCATAGAGGCGCGGTCAAAGTACGTCCACTAAAAGTGCTTGATTTTGCCACTGACAGGCTCAGATTGTTATTCGTGTGTCTGACAACATTACTGAAATATCGCTACAGAAATAGACCTTTTTTAACCAGAAAACTAAAGTCTAGCTCAAGGAGAAGTCTCGCTCTGAAATGGACGGTGGACAAAGGTAGTCTATAGCGAGAGGGTTCACTTGTTGCAGGAAGAGGATGGTAGAAAGATTTATGTTTACACCATCCTCTTCTTGCAACAAGTGAACCCTCTTGCTTTCATAGACCACCTTTGAGTTGAGAGTTGTTGGACATGTGATAAAGGTGGTCTACGGTGGTCTAGGTTGTAGAGGCCAGGTTGAAAAATCACGGAATTACCCTTTAAGTTCTGTTGGTGTTGCTGCAATTTGTAGTAGTTGCCGATAGAGGTCAATAAAGGTCATAGGCAGGTCTTTCATTCAGCTTTAAGAAATGTTTGATTTCTTGGTGTTCCACATTCTGATATTTGAAAAGGTGTTAGAAAGTCTCAATTGTAAGTTGCTGAAAGCTGCAGGCGCCCTTCATCTCTGTTCCTCTTCCTCTGCAGAAGAAGAGGAGGAGGGTGTGGCTGGAGTGCGAGGAGTGCGGTCGGAGGTTTAGCCGCGCCTCCCTCCTGAAGGCCCACCGGCAGACGCACGCCGCCGACGCCGTCGCCATGGAGACGTCGTCCTCCTCCTCCACGACTGTCGCCACGTCGACGCCGCCGCCGTCGTCGGGGCTGCGGTGTTCAGAGTGCGGGAAGCGGTTCTCGTCGGCGACGCGGCTCCAGGGCCACCTCCGGACCCACCACCCCGGGAAGCGGTCCTGAGCCGGGGGAGGGCCGGGATGGGACGGGGTCGGCCGGACAGGAACTGGAAAACCGAATTCAACGAAACAGAACAGAAACAGGCAGAAGGACAAAACCAAACGGGGTCAGCGGGTCAGAGCTCTGAGTGGAAACCAGAAATGGATCAGCAGAGTTGGACTGGATCTCATCAGAAACCAACAGGAACCGAATTCAACAAAAACAGAAGCAGGCGAACCAAACCGGGTCTACAGATGAGACTAGAATCCAGCAGAACTACAGATCAGAAGTCACTGGAAGACAAATGGAGACTAGCTCCGTCAATAGAACCAGACACTTCAACAAGTCATCAGAACCAAACAGATCGGAGATCAGTTTGATGACGACACCGGGGGACCGAACAGAACAGGATCAACCAAACGGCTCCGGGGAACGCAACGTTATTACAACCAAACAGAAAGGGACAGACAACAGAACTGAACCGGGTTGGATCGGTACAACTCGACAGGGTGGACCAGAGAGGACCAGCCCTGTAACCATAAGGTCACCGGTTCAAATCCTCACAACAGTCCACGTTGAGGAAACTGGACCAGATCACCACTGGAAAGACCAGTAAAAGGGAACCACAGAAACCAGCATCCAGTGCAGAACCTAAACGGGGGAACCGACGCAATACAGCAGAACCGGCATGAAACAGGGAAGACTGATCTGAGGTCTGTTCAAAGGAAAACGCACTGCTGTACATTCGTCTCCTCCTTTACTCCTTTAAACTCCTTTTTAGAAGTGGGACGTCGTCGCCAGGCAGAATGTGGCGTTGCCCGGGAAACAACCGGTCGGTCAGAAGCAGGACTCGACCGGTCCAGACCGGTGTGGCTGGTGGGATGCGGCTGCTTCCTCCCCCGACAGCGTGGACCTTCGGCGGCGGTCCAGAAGTGACCTTGGATTTTCTACCAGTTTATTTTTAAGTGCCCTTTATGGTTTTCTCAACAAACTGACGTTTATTGTATTTTTAATTTTTTTTACATCTTTGGATTATCGTCCCGTGTCTTTTTTTTTTTTTTTTACACATATATGGATTATATTCAAGTTGCTTTTTTTTTTCTCCGGGACACGGGAGAGGCGGTCCTTCTGTCACCACCCAATGAGGTTTCTGGACCCAGAATCTCACAGAAAAACAAAAAACAAACAAAAACAAAAACACACAAAAAAAATAATAACGTGTATCAGTGGCATTGTTAGGACTCGTTGAATGTGAATTACACCGTTTTTTCTAAAACCTCTTTTAGTTTTCACGAGGCGTCGGTGAGAGAAGACGGGCAAGAGAGATACAGGGAATGAGAAAGACGAGAGGATGAGGAAGGTCTGATCTGCGTTGAGTTGTTACTCCTCCACCCGCCCTCTTTCCTCCCCTCCCTCCCTTCTCACTCCTGGTATTCGAACCTCGCGTCGACACACAGATACCTCCACACACAACCTCATACCTTCGTTACAGTTTCTTTTTTAAAGTTTTTACAAATACTGTGAAGAGGGATTTGACACGACAACCCGCCAGATGCCAGGACCTTCTTCTTCTTTTGTGGTGTTGGTGGCTAATGCTAGCGTGTGGACAGCCTCTTTTTGATACGAAATGAAATGGAAAGTCCACAAAATCCTCCACGTCTCTTCACCGCGACGCCCCGCAACATCTTAGACCGACGTCCGAGAGAGAGGGAGGGAGCGTGTCTGGAACTGGCCGCTGGTGATGACATCATCACCGCGGGACCACGTGCAGCGGGCGGGGTTTGATTCAACACAGACTCACAGGGTTTTGTGAAATGAGAAACACGAAGTGATGATGCGGGTGTGAACGATGTGAAGGTTTCGTCCTTGCAACACGCTCACGGATGCTGTGTGTGATCAGAAGAAGAAGATTAGCTTATTTGCATTTCGGGGTGCACACATGCACCAACCCCCAGGCGGGAATCGAACCCAGGACCTTCTTGCTGTGAGGCAGCAGTGCAAGTACTGCGCCACCGTACCACTGCTACAAGGGAATATCCCCCTGAGGCTCGGCAAAACAATACCACAATCAGGTTGAATTCAAACCGACCAGTAGGGGGCGATCGCAGTCTTAGCCAAAAGGCCGAGAAGCGATGGGTTAGGAACCTACGACGACCGGTTGAGGTTAGGCAACTATGTTGAGGTACCGGTTGGTCGTGGTGAAATAAGACAAACAGGCTGAAAATGAAAACTTGTTGACGGTAAATTCACACCGAACCGTTACTTGCCGCTTTTAAAGATGTTTCTAATTTCACAAAGCCCCGTGAGTCCAGGCCGGTTTGGACGGCGGTGGAAGCTCCTCGAACACAAACTTCAGACACGCTTCGGTTTAGCGGCGACTGAAACGCCAACCCTCTCCTGGCTGTCGATGGCCAACGTAAAAAGAAATGACGAACTCACCTCTGCTCCCGTTCCTCCTGCTGGAGGAACGAATGAGTTTCAGGACCCAGGAGGGGAAGCCGCCGCGGTGCCCCGTCACCGCTGGAAGGACGAGGCTCTCGGGGCTCCCAGGTCATCGTGCCCCGTCTCTCTTTTGTAGATTCAGCTTGTTGAAAGACTGCAAAAGCACAGACTCTGTAGCCAGCAATACTTGTGTGTACTGTGTGTGTGTGTGTGTGTGTGTGTGTGTGTGTCACAGCTGGGTCTCCCAAGGTGTTTTGTAGGAAAGCGGTTTGTTTTCCTCTCGGATGCAAAGTAATAACGGTGAAGATCTTGGACAAAGAGACGAGGTGGTTGGAGAAGAATGATAACTTCCTGTTGACTCTGAAAGGCTTCGGGAGCCTCCAGTGTTATCAGGTGTCGTATACTGACTACTCTGCATGAGGGACGATGTCAGGTGTCAATCACAAAATCTCACTCAGAAAACGATGAAGCTGAGGAGAGATCCACCACCAAATGATGACTGGGTAGAAAACAGTCTGCTATAGAATAGTGTTTGGATTGTTTCTGATCAAATAACCTTCCTGTGAGGAGAGAACCAGAGGAAACATGTCAAACTGAGATAGAGAATCATGTCAGGGCTGGTTTCCCAAAAGAACCTTAAAGTCAATTTCAGTCCATTGAGATGAAATGAAACCAACATCTGGTCTGGGTAGCGAACACACTTTAGACGGGCGGTAACAACATGAGGGATCGATACAGGATGGTTTCTGTCCTGATAGGTTCAGGATGCTTTTCTGAAAGCAGAGAGGATCAGTTTGAAACGCCGACCTCGCGTTGTCGCGCGGATGTCAAAAACCACATTTTATTGTCACGTCATCCAGGCTGTAAACATCCAACATGGTTTGAAAATGGCGGAAAGCCGACGCTCGGAGGAAGACGGCAGGTGGTTTAGGTGGTTTAGGTGGTTTAGGTGGTTTAGGTGGTTTAGTGTGGACGGAGAGCTTTTGGAAAACGCTAGACACAAACGTCTTTGGATTTGAACGTCTTAGTGTGGACGTCTGAGGGTTCGGTGCCTCGCACAAGAGCGGGAGAGCGTTACCCAGCCGGTCCGGGGACTCAAACCGGTGACCTTTTGTTCACAAACACACTTCCCTGACCTTTAGGCGACTGTTTGGCCTGGTGGTCTGATGGCAGCAAGATTTACACCTCTGGTACAAACTAGTTTAACTGCCATAGTAATGGTTTTGTGGGGTGGGGGGGGCGTTGTACGTGACATCTAGTTCCATATTTTGTTAGATTAAATGTATGAAAGTTTATTTCAATCTTTGAAATTTTTTTTTTTCGTATCAAGTCAATAGAAGTTCCTCTGAGTTAGAAACCGAGAGACATGAAACCAAATGACATGAAACTGAAGACAATCAGGGATGTTGTTTGTTTGTTTGTTTGAAGCAGATCGTTGCCTCCTGCCCCCTGTCGCCCAGTGTTTCCTACTGTTGAGACTCAAACCCTTGACTGCTGTCCTCTCCTGTCTGACTGAATGAATCCATTCACGCTGCAGGGTAACAGTTAGTCGACTGAACTACCTTCAGTCGGACATTTGCACCGTGTACAAATGCCAAATGCGATCTACTCCTGAATAATATCTTGTTGCCCATAAACTTGCTCTCGTTTCAAGAATCCACCTTCTGAAGCTTCAGCGCTTTAGAATTGATCTCGATACCAAAAACTGATACAGTTGCATTTTATTTGTTTGTGTTTGGTTTTATTGATCCCCGATGGAGCTCCTCTTGTTGACTGCAGACTTCAGCATGAATGACTGAATGGAACAAATTAATTTCCAGATGTCGTATCCCAGAAGCCCCGGTAGAAACGAGGAGGAGCCTAGCAGCCGGTTTGAAAGATCTCCTGTCATCGTTCAGCGGAGACGTGTCTGCAGGATGCAACAGGACGGCAGATGGAGGGACTTCTATCACGGCTACTGTTTGTTTCTGGCATTGATCTATTTTTACTGGTGCAGGGAACCAATCAGGTTGTCCCAAAAAATGTAATCTGACCCTCTGGGCTCTCCGCCGAGGCCCAGATTCACTGGAGGCTTGTGCAGGGAACAGACAGACCCGACCAGAAAGCCACGCTGTTCATTAACAGTGAGTGGAAAGCTAACCTAGCCTGACAGCGCTGGTCAAAACAAACAGCCTCTTTGCACCTGCCATGCAAACCTCTTGTTTCGCCCACATAATATGTACTTGTGTGTGAGACCCCCTGAATCACTGGAGATGATCCTATGAAAGGAGGCAGAAAGCGTCCAGTAGGGAAGAGGGGTTTCCATCCTCCAGCCTCAGATCGGATGAGGCTCCGATCATAACGGGTCTGGGAGGATCAGTCCTGCAGCTCAGGATGTGGCAGCGGGTGATGACGGGCTGTGTGCTTGTGCAGGGCTCCTCGATTGAATAAGACGAAACTGCTGCACTCTTAGCTCGACTGAGGCCCAGAAAGATGCACAAACTGCAGCACAGTCAGTGGATCTGAACCGGAGTGTCAATCATTGATGTCAGTTAAACAATTGGTCCCGGTCTGGTAGTTGTCAGGTCTCTGCAGTTTCTTTTTGTTTCAAGAACAATGAAATGATGTGTAGGGGCATCAGAGGTACTGGATCATGCAGGAGTTTGGACTTGTGTGCCATAGATGTGATTGGGAACCCTGATTGCGATTTCCTGTTCCTGTCTTTGCCAAAGCTGTCGTGCGAAGTTTCCTTGTTCCTTCCAGTAATTGCAGTACAAATGTGAGCGTTGAAGAAATCACTACGTGGAATGTATTCCTTCCTTGTTGAGCTTTTATTCTGAAGGGAGGAGGTTTGTCCACCAGGCACCTCTTTTCCTTCAGGTCGAAACAGATTGTTGTGGCTACTGCAGTTGAGTACAGAAGCTCCCTCGCAAAAAGTTTAAGTAACTTCTAGCGGCCATCGCCAAGTACCGAACCATCACCGAGTACCGAACCATCGCCGAGTATCGAACCATCGCCGAGTATTGGTTGGTCCGTTCCATTGGCAATAAAGAGAAAAAGAGTTCTGGTGAATCTTACTGATCACTTTCAGGCCCCTTGGAGATGAAAGTGCTCTTGGTTCTCAGAGTGTCTAGTCGATTCTCAACCACTTCCTCCTCCTCCTCTCGATACAAACGAGCATGTGACTGGTGTTCAGCTGAATTTCAAACCTCTACTGATCCCAAGTTGCTTTTTAAAACGGACATCTGGTAGATGTTAGGCGCCTTTTAACACAATCTGCGTTCTGTCGCTGTCGAAGCTGATGTGGGTTTTCTTTGTAACATGTTAGTCGTTTTCCTTTGTGCTCTGTAACACTGACATTATCTTTCATGGCATTTTGACCACAGGGAAGGGCGGGACAACAGATAGCACTTATTGTATTGTTGGCTTTTATATAGACGCTGTTTTTGCTTTGCGATGCTTTAGCGGCACAATCGTTTCCCTCGTGTTCCTCAAACTTCCTAGCCTCCGCTGGTTCACGTTTTACTTCCTGGGACTGTGTTTTGTCTCCAAGCAATATTATACTACTCGCTCTGCTTTGTTGGAAAGTTTAGGAAATGAGAAGACATTGGGGAGTACTAGAGCCATGCTGCTGGCGTGGATCCAGAGCTGTAGGAGAAGAGGGCGCGTTCAAGGCACTCGCTGTTAGCTAGCGTTCATAAACAAACAAAGGTCTTGTATCCCGAACGCTTTCGCTCTGGAGAACAAAATCTGAACGGCTTCACTTTGGATATTTCTGTCGCAGGATAAACCCTCGAGGTGGTTCAGGCGCCTGGTTACCGTTGACGAGCCGCCATAAATGTCTTTCCAGTGTCAGATGTTCATTAGTGATCTCCCGCAACAGTTGTGCTCCTGAACGCTGCCCTCCAGCTGAAGTAGTGACGTGTTTTCTGTGCTTTAGTGTCTGCTTTTGCGAAATGTATGAATCACCCAGACGGTTTTCTTCAAATGTCAGGTGTAAAAACTCTTCCCAGCCTCCTCTTAACTCAATCTGCACATACCTCATTTTGTTAAAATGTTTCAGATGTTTTTCTTTTTTCCTGTTACACACAGACCTCATTTCCGTGGTAGACGTAAGGCGTTGATCTTTACATTACATGTACAGTTGTTTATTTTTGTTTCCTGTTTGTATCTGGTCTTGGCTTATATAAATGAAGCGTTCAAAGCCCAAAGGTGGCGGAATATTTCTGCTGCCGGGGAAAAACCACGCATCTGCAAATAGCAAGGTTTTCAGGTTTTCGGGCTTGAAGAAGGGAATGCATTATTTCTCATGGAGATTTGAAGCTGAACACGTTGAACGGGTTTCCAGGGTCGTGAAACGAACCTGGGGAATACAATTTCATCTCCAAGCAAGAAAAAGGAAAAAATGGCAGAACTGCAGCTGTGTGGTTTTTCCATGACAGCAGCGCTACACTGCACTGTCAACAGAGTAAAGCACTTGTGGCTTTTGTCTGAGAAAAACCTCATATCTCCAAAACATGAACTCTTGTCCAAGGACGATGCATTTCTCGACTAAGTGTTGAGGTGTGTTGGTAAACGGACCTGTTGGGATTGTGAAACTGAAGCAGCGCACAAACTAGAATGTAAGGGAGTCGTTTCTAAATCCTGTCGGGATCGTGAGGTTTTCCCCCCGACAACAGCGACGTTGTTACCTGTACCCAGCCGCTCGCTGGTCCTCACCTTGTTTACGAAGCCATAGAAGAGAGAAAGGCATCTGGTCAACAACGCGAAAGCATCAGGAACAACGTGTGTATGGCGCCCTGGTCACATGCTAACACGTTAGCATCCGGTACATTCAGACATTGCATTGTGGGTCCAAATACACTGACCAGGTGAAAACTACAAATATTAATATTGATTTCAAATATTAAAAAGCCGCTTACAAGATGTTGAGTTGGAGGACCCGGGCTGACGAAGGATTTTAAAGCCCTGAGCCAGTTGAAACATGAGTTGTCCAAAAGTCTCAAGAGCACAGGAGCCAACAGAAACGTCCAGTGAAGAGGTTATATATATATATATATATATATATATATATATATATATATATATATATATAATATATCACCGTGCAAAATATAAATACTGGAGTAATAATAATAATACTGTTTTGGCTGGAGATTTTAGCCTTCGGCTAAGTGTTGACCGGCCAGCGTTGAGCAGGTGAAAATGATTCAGTGGCATCGATCAATAACCTTATCAGCCCCACACATATTACGGTCATTCTGTGCTATCGGGTACTAAAGTAAAGGCTCATGATATTTTCAGTACACCAAACCTCTTGGCGTCCGACCAGCGTGATATTTTATTGTGAAGAATTGACCAGGTGCGTTTCTCTCCTAACACAGTCGTGTAAAAGGAGGACGTTCAAGAATCAATAGTTTAAGCATGAAAACCATCACGAGGTGTTCAAACTGCATTCAGCTATAAATATAAATATCACATCAAGACTTATTTGTGTTTACAGAGTAGAGGAAACGTCAGCTCCTCTTCCAGAACTGACCAGCTTGTTAAAACGGTGACAGGTTAGTTTCCACACTACAGAACGTCTCTCTGAAGGATTCCAGGTCAGGGTTCTTCAAGGAACCTTCCTAAAGGTTCCTCACAGCCTGTACTTATTACGCAAAACTATGAGTGAGAGGATTAAAGGGATGTTGTACTGTTTTATTTTTATTTCATTTCTTAATTTCTTAAAAGCAGACTGCTTGTTGTGACGCGGGGGAAACAGAGCTGCGTTCAAATCCAGATTTTTCTAATTTGCTATTTATTTCTACTCTATTTGTACCGTTCATGAGTTGAACTGCTCTGGTTTATTTGAGTCCATCTGAGAATTACTTTTAGTAATTCAGGACTCGACACTAAACCAGACTTTCCTAACTTTAAACATGAGTTTTGAGTGTTGAGTCATGACTGAACACACCAGGACGGTGACTGACGATGTCAAAAATGTAAAACTCTGAAACGACCTTTGGGGGGGGGGGGGGGCGGGACGCGTGGGAACCGGAGCGCCATCTGAATGCCATTGATGCCAAGTTGCAACTCTGTCTGCCATGATACTCTGATGATGTTTTTTCTTACCTGTTTTAGTTGATGAGACCGGATATCTTTTTAGCGTTAAACGTCAATGAAAACCAATAAAGCAACAAACGACACAACGGAGTCTGTCTGTTATTTACTCACCGCTCTGAAAAAGGGATCGTCTGTGTTACTTTAGAAAAGAGTTTCATTCCAAAATGAGATTACCAACATTTGGGGGGAAAAGTGACTCCTACTCCGGCAACATGATTGACAGCAACAAACTAAAACAGTATGTGACCTCGGTTGACAAAATAACACTTTGACAGGCTCCATCCTGTCAGATATGTGAGATACTGAATGATGCACTTCACTTTTTTTGTTTTTCCATGATGGATGTAATGGTGTTTTAGATGTTGTCGAACATCCTTGTTTCTCCAACTTTGGACCGGGGCTGAAACTGGGATCTGGTACGTCCCTGTGTGACAGCAGTAGTCGGTTTGTTCAGGTGCAAAACTAGATTTGAGGAGATTAATTCCCAAATGAGGTCGCCGTTTTAACACGGTTACTGGTGAGGAAGTAAAAGCACATATTGAATAATATTGACGTTATTAATTATCTTCAGCACTTTATTTTGAAAAATTGCATTTTGAGGATTTTTGAAATATTTAACAATGAACATCAAGTAAGATTTCTCACATGGTCCCAGCTTGAAAAACGTTGAAGAACCCCTGTCCTGGATAATGTTGAGTCTTATGCCACTGAAGCGGCCCAGAAGGTTTCATCACATCTAAAATCCAAAGGCAGCAGCCCAGGAACCAACCTGGAGCTGGCCCTGACCTCTGACCTCCCTGTGGAGGGACGCAGTGCAAGGCCTGACTTCCTCCTCATGGATCAATATATTATCACACAAAGTGACAGTAGAGAATAATATATGGAATATACCACTACTGATGATGAAACTATGAAAACACATGAAAAAGTTCAGTACGAAAACTATCATAACTAAACTAAATATAACAAACTATCATATCTAAACTAAATATAACAAACTATCATAACTAAACAAACTATCATAACTAAACTAAATATAACAAACTATCATAACTAAACTAAATATAACAAACTATCATAACTAAACAAACTATCATAACTAAACTAAATATAACAAACTATCATAACTAAACTAAATATAACAAACTATCATAACTAAACAAACTATCATAACTAAACTAAATATAACAAACTATCATAACTAAACTAAATATAACAAACTATCATAACTAAACTAAATATAACAAACTATCATAACTAAACAAACTATCATATCTAAACTAAATATAACAAACTATCATAACTAAACTAAATATAACAAACTATCATAACTAAACAAACTATCATATCTAAACTAAATATAACAAACTATCATAACTAAACTAAATTTAACAAACTATCATAACTAAACAAACTATCATATCTAAACTAAATATAACAAACTATCATAACTAAACTAAATATAACAAACTATCATAACTAAACTAAATATAACAAACTATCATAACTAAACAAACTATCATATCTAAACTAAATAAAACAAACTATCATAACTAAACTAAATATAACAAAACTATCATAACTAAAACAAACTATCATATCTAACTAAATATTAACAAACTATCATAACTAAACTAGAATTTAACAAACATATCATAACTAAACAAACTATCATATCTAAACTAAATATAACAAACTATCATAACTAAACTGAATATAACAAACTATCATAACTAAACTAAATATAACAAACTATCATATCTAAACTAAATATAACAAACTATCATAACTAAACTAAATATAACAAACTATCATAACTAAACAAACAATCATATCTAAACTAAATATAACAACATATCTAAACTAAATATAACAAACTATCATAACTAAACTAAATATAACAAACTATCATAACTAAACAAACTATCATAACTAAACTAAATATAACAAACTATCATAACTAAACTAAATATAACAAACTATCATAACTAAACAAACAATCATATCTAAACTAAATATAACAAACTATCATATCTAAACTAAATATAACAAACTATCATAACTAAACAAACAATCATATCTAAACTAAATATAACAAACTATCATATCTAAACTAAATATAACAAACTATCATAACTAAACTGAATATAACAAACTATCATAACTAAACTAAATATAACAAACTATCATATCTAAACTAAATATAACAAACTATCATAACTAAACTAAATATAACAAACTATCATAACTAAACAAACAATCATATCTAAACTAAATATAACAAACTATCATAACTAAACAAACTATCATAACTAAACTAAATATAACAAACTATCATAACTAAACAAACGATCATATCTAAACTAAATATAACAAACTATCATAACTAAACTGAATTATGGAACTTGACCTTGAATTTGATGTTTACCTTACAGTATGGGGGAGGGACTCTTGTTTTGGTTGGATGAAACTAAAAGAAACAGGAAGACGGCCCTTCTGCCAGATTGAAAACTCACTAATGCTCCAAGTCATCTCCAGTGATGTAATTCTGCTACCAGGTTCGACTGCAGAGGAGGGATGGGACCCAGTACAGGTAGTGATACACAGGGCAACTTTTTTGGCAACTGCAATCCACAAGATTGCCCCAGAAGTTGCTTCAGCGTCATTGCCGTCATCAGGTAGGATCGTCTTACCAGGAAACATCTGAATACATTTTGACCTCACCTCATGTTGCTGCCTGTTTCTGGGGATGTTGCTTTGAACGTTGCCTCATGTTTAGTATCATTATGTTGCTGCCTGTTTCTGGGGATGTTGCCTTGAATGTTGCCTCATGTTTAGTATCGTTATGTTGCTGCCTGTTTCTGGGGATGTTGCTTTGAACGTTGCCTCATGTTTAGTATCGTTATGTTGCTGCCTGTTTCTGGGGATGTTGCCTTGAATGTTGCCTCATGTTTAGTATCGTTATGTTGCTGCCTGTTTCTGGGGATGTTGCTTTGAACGTTGCCTCATGTTTAGTATCGTTATGTTGCTGCCTGTTTCTGGGGATGTTGCCTTGAACGTTGCCTCATGTTTAGTATCGTTATGTTGCTGCCTGTTTCTGGGGATGTTGCCTTGAATGTTGCCTCATGTTTAGTATCGTTATGTTGCTGCCTGTTTCTGGGGATGTTGCCTTGAACGTTGCCTCATGTTTAGTATCATTATGTTGCTGCCTGTTTCTGGGGATGTTGCCTTGAATGTTGCCTCATGTTTAGTATCGTTATGTTGCTGCCTGTTTCTGGGGATGTTGCTTTGAACGTTGCCTCATGTTTAGTATCGTTATGTTGCTGCCTGTTTCTGGGGATGTTGCCTTGAACGTTGCCTCATGTTTAGTATCGTTATGTTGCTGCCTGTTTCTGGGGATGTTGCCTTGAACGTTGCCTCATGTTTAGTATCGTTATGTTGCTGCCTGTTTCTGGGGATGTTGCCTTGAATGTTGCCTCATGTTTAGTATCGTTATGTTGCTGCCTGTTTCTGGGGATGTTGCTTTGAATGTTGCCTCATGTTTAGCATCATTATAACACACCGTTATGATATTAACCATCCTGTTAGTCTCAGTTGTTACAAACTACTAGTAGTGGTGGTAGTACTTAGTAGTAGTACTACAGAGTTGCAACACTGAGTTGAGTAGCTACGATATGCATCAGAAGGTAGAATATACTCACTGCAAACCACTACTGATTGAAGCATGAATTATTACTATCACCACCTATTTATCCTTTATGGTGACTAGAATTTAATATATATATTTATCATGTAGCCATAAATTGAAAAACTAACAATTGTATTATTCTTAAATAAATCTATAAATTAGCTGGATATTAGTATTGTATATTATCTTTATAAATATGGTAGACTAGAATATACTGCATGTTGCTCATATTTCACTACAAACCACTGATTGATCAACCTTTGAGAGTTATTAATATTATTACCACCTATTTATCCTTTATGGTGACTAGTTACAGTGTCATTCTGTAGCCACAGAACTAGTTTTATTTGATCTAATTAGTATTACAACACGAGTATTATATATTAAGGGTATTGTGTTCTGAATCTGATATATTGGTGCTATTAGTTCTAATGGGTATTAGAGACATCAATAATGGTTTCGGTTTTGACGTGTCACGGCTAGTTAAGGATAATAAAAGCTGAACTGCCTCTTGACCCCGCCGCCTCGCTCTTCCATAATAACCCTCCTCTCAGCGGGGCGCGTGCTCTTCGACAATAACACTCGCGTTGATTTATTCCTACACCGGGCGCGTGTAAAGAACCGACAGGGGAAAGATGCTACAACAATGTGGCGAGCGCGTGCCTGCTCGTGCAGCCGATTCGGTGATGCGCGCGCACGCACACCGACACTCGAAACCTACCTAGCTATCTTTACATCTACCTACCTACGCGCCGAGCGCACGAGCCGACGCACGCACGACCGACCGGACGACGGAAGTACCAGTGCACGGGCAGGCAGAAACACCGAGGAAAAGAAACGAGAAAGGAGGGAGGGAGAACGGAGCGGAATTAGTCAATGATAGAGGGGAGGAGAGGAGGAGAGAGGGAGCGAGGAGGGGAAGAAAGAGAGAGAGAGAGGCAGCAGGGTTGTTCTCCCGAGGTGGACGTGGCGGGTCCGGTGGAGTTACAAGTCACGGGCAACTGAACTGTGGCAGCGGCGGAACCGAGAGAGCCATGAACCGGACAAACCGCAGGTAACCGTCGTTATTCAGCAGCTCGCTGTTTTTTTCCTCCACGTCGCTGCCGCTCCGCTCGGTTTCCTGCTTGTAATTTCGGCTCTTTCTGACAAATGACTGGATGTGCACTGGCCCCCCGCTGCACACATTTCATAATTTGACACTTTTCTTTTGTCTCGGAGCCTCGCCGGAGCCCCGCTGCGCTCCGCCGGCGTGCGAACCGCGGAGCTAGGAGAGGCGGCTAACGCTTCTCCCCCTCCGTCCTCTCTCTGCTCACTCTCACTTTCTTCTCTTCCCCCCTGCATGCCGCTGAGCGCTGGCCGTGGTTAGCTCGCATGCTAGCGCTAGCTGGGTTTAGCTAACAAGCAGCAACCGACGTTACTGTGATAAACAAGATGGCCACTGGCTAGCCCAGCTAGCTAGACATGGCACCTTGCCCTGTCTTTGTATACCAGAAAAGCGGGTATAAATGCACATTTCCCCTCTGCCGTCTCTCCTTTTCACTTTCGGCTCAAGATTGTCCGAGACTGAAACTTCGCCATGCACATCGCGGCGGATCGAGTCCTATTCCGAGGCGGATAGAGCCATCCTCTGAACCTATTTCAGCAGGAGAAAAAAAATCACCGCCAGATTCTTGCAGTCAACTAGTAGTGCGTGGTTTTGCGTGGCGAATCGAAAAGGCTACCTGGCTAGCGCTGAATCGACAGGTATGCGTTAGGATAACTTTACACCGGAGCTCAATCCGGAGTTTAGTCGCGCGATTAGACGCGAGGCTGCAGCTTTTTTTTGCGCTCCGGCCTGCTGTCGGTTTGAAAGTGCTTTTGAGGCAGACTTGCACGACTTTGGCTGCCAGGCGTGATACCAGTCTGCCTGCAAACTTCTGGTGTGTGTGTGTGTGTGTGTGTGTGTGTGTGTGTGTGAGAGAGAGAGAGAGTGAAGGCCACTGCACGGCGTCGGGGAAATGGCAGTTTTCACAGTTGCATTGCCAAACCGGAGGAGTGGATGTCGCTTTTTAGTTTGTCGCTCCTGACTGTTGGTTTGATTTCAAAAGCACAAGTAAGCCAACCAGCACGTGAGGGGGTAATCCTGTGCTCTTTCTTTATGAGTTGATTCATTTTAAGAGCACAAATAAGCCCGTGGTGTATTAAAATATAAGACAACTTCTTTGTAAAACGTGTTTTCTTTTACCACCACCCAGGAAAAGCTGAACTTGTTAATGCATTATTCTTCAAGTTTTTTGACTCAGCCGGGGTGTACAGTCAGATCAGGTATTGGGACAGTGAGCTGGGGTTTGTCTTAATAAACTTTAACATAGAAAGTATTTAACACCGATGATAAAAGCTGACGATGTGTGTCCCGTGACTGTCCCCACACCTGAAATGTCACTAGGCTTCCTCAGGTGATCAAGTTTGAAAATCAGTTTCATTTCCATCCCTCTGTTCTTTTCTCTCTCTCTCTCTTCCCTCCAGGCTGGTCCCAGTCGGGTGTGGGTGGTGACACCGGCAGGACGTCAGTCGGCCAGACTGTGTGCCCCGTTGTTCGATCCCAGAGGGGGCCGCTCAGGTGTGCCAACGGGCCGCCCAACCCCCCCCTCCTCTCAGGACAGGTAGATTCCTCAACCCTGACAATAGAGGAGGGAGGAAACAGAGAGGAGGAGAAGGAGTGGGTGACTGTTAAGCCACTCATAATCCCAGCGCTGCAGTAGGGAGAGAAACTGAGCGAGGAGGAGGAGAGGATAAAGAGTAGAAGGTGGGAGGAGTGGGAGACCATTAAGACGACCCAGGCTCTAAAGAAAAGGAGCAATAGAGATAAGTAGGAGGCGGAGGAGGAGAGGAGGCGTAAACAGACTTGAAGCAAACTCCTCCCCCTCGCCATGACGGAGCTGGAGACTGACTGTCTGAGCCTCGGGCTGGCCCACTCCCTGCCCTCCGAGTGCGGCTCTCCTCCCACGCCGCTGGACCCGTCCCTCCAGGTGGACTCCGCCCCCACCCCGACTCTGGCCCTCCTCTCCTCCGACTGCCCCACGCCCACCCTCAGCTCGCTGGCGGCGGAGATCGCCGAGCCCCTGGTGATGCTGCCGTGCATCAAGAGCGAGCCGGAGGACTGCGACCTGGAGCCGATCCGGACGGTGGATCTGTCGGAGATCCAGCCGCTGTCCACCGCTGAGCTGGGTCAGGACCAGATCAAGATGGAGATCAGCGGCCTGGACTACATCAAGTCCGAGCACCACGGTCACCACGGCAACCATCACCTGGGCCCGTTTCACCACGCCGACGCCACGGAGCTGGATTACAAGTCCCACTACGAGCCCAGCTTGGTGTTTGACTACATTACCCAGGTAACCTTGTGCCCTCCAGGTTGGTTAGAGTCACATAGATGGTGTGTTTATCTATCGATGATCTATCGACTTGCCGGGTTTCTCCTGTAATGGTTTTGTTAACTAATTGGTATCTTCACATCAAAGTGAGCGACTGGCTGAGACTCGGCCGGGAGGCAGAGGCATCTTGAAAAGTTGTCCTTGCTTGGGTTTTTTTTTGTTTTTGTGAAATTTTCAAAGGTAAGCACATTTTGTACACACAGCTTCAGAGACGTCGCTGAACAAAATGACATTACTACATAAAAACAAAATCTGCGTAGTAATTCTGTAAAAATCTGATGGACCAAACAGTTGAAATGCTGTTTAAAGGTCATCAGACTTTTGCAACATTCGCTTTGAAACCCAAAGTTTCTCTGACAAGTCGTCGTTGTTAACATCATAAATTTTGATCATGTTTCACTTTACTTGAGCATTACTGGTAGAAAGTCAAAATCAAGCTATATATAAACACAAAACAACACTATAATAGTACTGATAGTAGTGTTATAGTGTTGTTTTGGTCTTTAAAACTAATAGACGTCAAATTGTTTGATGGTACAAGGCCAAGAAGAAGAAGAAGAAGAAGAAGAAGAAGAAGAAGAAGAAGAAGAAGAAGAAGAAGAAGAAGAAGAAGAAGAAGAAGAAGAAGAAGAAGAAGAAGAAGAAGAAGAAGAAGAAGAAGAAGAAGAAGAAGAAGAAGAAGAAGAAGAAGAAGAAGAAGAAGAAGAAGAAGACAACAACTCCTCCCTGTATCTGAGCCAGGCAGAAACAAAGGTGGGAATAAACGGGGAGAGAATCTGGGAGAGGACGTGGAAGCTTTCCAGGCTCCCGATCCAGAAGATGGGAAGACTCTTCTCTGACCAGATGATCGATCTGTTGTCTGTCCAATGAAAACAAGCCCTGCAGAGATTGGAGACGTCTTGGCGATACTGCTGTACGTCTGCGTTTCCCCTTCCCGGCCGGTGAAGACGACTGGAGCCGTCACACTTCAGCTCCATGGCAGATCTCTTGATGTTTCAGTGGTAATAACCAGAACGACGGCAGCAGGGACCGGTTCTGCAAACTCCGTCCTACTTGATCTGCTCAGCGGGGATCCAAATTTTAAACATTTATAATTCAGTTATTTATTTTAAGATTTAATCATTATTTTTTAAACTTATTTTATTTATAAGAGTAAAATGATTGGGGGAAAATTGGCCACTTCATCCAGAGTTTTACACCAAGACATGTTTATTAACTTTTCAGTGTGTTATGGATGAAAATGTATTTTTTTTGTTCAGCAGCTTTACCATAAAATGACAGATTGCCGGTTCAGAAACTGTGTGGTCGGTCAATAAAAAACATAGTTTTCTGTTACTGATGACCACAGGAATTAACAAGCAAATTGTTCTTTTCTTTGTGAGACCATTAAAGGGTTGAGCAGGAAAACAACCCAAATTACTTAAAGAGTGTAACGTTTTAAAGTGAAAAGTTAGGGATGGGTCTCTTTTTGGAGTAAATAAAAATAGGAATTTAGGAAGTCTGTCTGTTACACTGGTAGGAAACAGACAAATAGATTTAGTGATTTGAGTGTTTGCCAATTACATCAGGTGCACCTGAAATCTGACCTGGATAAGTTGATGCACAGGATCGAGGTGTTGGTCACCTGATCGTATCTGTGGCACCAGAGTCAGATCCAGCTGCCACGTTCTTGTGCTCGGATGGACAAACGAAGCGATCCTGATACCGAGACTTGGATGAGCTGCGCTTTGGTGCAATGAAATCCTTTTTCTGGTGGGAGGAGAAATGTCTGCAGCTTGGCCAAGAGAAGGTGTCTGGTGGTGTTGAGAGAGGAGAGGAGCAGCTCCTCCAGACTCTCAGAATAACACAAAAATGAAATGCCTTCAGAATAAAAGCATAAAGTTTATCACGGTCTCTTTTGGAAAAAATAATGTTGCAATGTTGGTATGAATATGGTGTGAACAGGTTTCTTTTGGTTTACAACAATTATAACAAAAATATTTTACTCTGTATGACTCAAAACTGCGTGGGTTTTAATCTGAAATTTCTACCAGAATGTGTTATTTTTATTCTGGCAGCCCTGGCAACCAACATGAAAATGCTGAAATGTCGTTGGCTGTGGAAAACCTCCCTCACATTTTCAATTTTCTTCTTTTTATTGGGTTTTGGATGGTTACACAATCAAACAGTGGATGTTGTGATCAGATGAAGATCTTGGTCCTGTAGTAGTTTTGTAACAGGCCGGTCTGCACTGCACTCATGTTAACACTGTTACTAACACATGCCACATTTGAGTCCTTGAGTATATCTACATACAGTCATTTACGTGGATAACCTTCATAATTTCCAGATCCACTCGTTCATGATCATTAATCCTCCGTCCACAGAAATCTTTTTTCAAGAAATTGTTCTTCTGAAAAGATTTGCTTCATTTCATAAAAAGTTATCAGTGCCTAGTATCAATTTATGATATCAATGTACTAAAGCTGACTTAGTGTTGATTTGATATCAAAATTTAGACTTCAGTGCCAGAGTGGAGGGACACCCAGGGGTGGCACACCTGGAGGTGGGGGTTCAGTGTTTGACAGGGGTGGGCATGTTGGAGGTCGCTGGGATCAGACCTGAGACCTTGCACTAACGGGACAGCAGCTTGGTCTAACCACCAGACCAAGCTGCTGCCCTGTTTATGTTTTTAATGCATCTTCCTTCTGTCTGTCCTTCACTTATGATCTGAGTGCAGAGCCAGAAGCATCCAGGTAAAGGTGGCGGTTTTCTGTGCAAGTTTAGAAGGAAGATGCAGAAGTAGATGCTATCCCCACAGTCCGGTGGAACAGGTGGAACAGGAGGCGCCTTTAGTTTCTTTCATTCATTCATGATAAATCAGAAGTGATGCAATAAAAACATGATAACAAAACAGGAGAAAAAAACGATAACTTTGTGTTTGTAAAAACTAGCGAGCCTAATACTGTTGGTTGGCTGGTCAGTGTAAGAGGGTCAAGAGACTCTTACTGAGTAAACACATCACATATTTAAAGACCTTGCAAGTAATTTGACTTGCCAGAAAAAAACACTTTTGCAGCCTATAGACGTCTACATGTCTATTGTGCTCTTCTGCAGACTCGTGTGATTGTGTTGCATCTCAACATATTTACAGGCTTTATTGTCCTGATGTCACCGGCTTACTCACTCTGGGTCCTAGAAAGCTCCACGGCTGGAGGTTCATTGATTTAGAGAAAACATATCGTATTGTAAAAATGTAAAATGTAAAAAACGTTTGTTGCGCCCTGATTCTTTTCTGTCTGGGACGGTTTTGTCCATCCTGCTCTGCGTCCGTCCTCTCGGCCGGTCTGAAGCTTATCCTGACGAATTACCAGCTCCTGCTGTGCTAGTGCATTTCCCAGAGATCGTTAGCCGACGGCTGCAAATCCCTTTAAAGACGTACCTACTTACCGACTGGGCTGCTTCTCGATGGCAGAAGTCCAGAAGAGCACTCACCACTCGCCGTGGCCGCTGCCAGCCGGTTGCTCAGAAAATCTCCCATGCAGCGCCGGGCAGCTCTGGAAGTGTTTGCTGCAGTGATACTGATTTCCATAGATACCGTCACTGATTGTGTAACACTTCATGGGTGCTGGTTGTAGATCAGTGCTGCTTTGATTCCTGCCGAGGCACATTTTATAACGCAATAAATAATGTTCTGTCATATTTGCACATGCCACTTGCTCTTCTCAACAGAATCAGAATATAGCTGGTAGAAAACCTGATTTCCTGTTGGGATCCAGATTTTGATGCCTTAAATTTGATATTGATATCGGATATTGATCAGATCAGGTCATTTTCTGTCCTGCCTCCATGGTATGTGGGACATTCTGTCTAGACACTGAATTCAAGAACGCATGGGAGAATTGTGTTGAAAATACTATAAGTCCTTAATGCCTTAAGATACGGAGTACTTATTAATACCACCCAACAAGCATGTTGACATAGAAATATTAAGAATGCATTCATTAACTAGCTTATGGTTCTCTTTAATATGATGGCCAAATGCTGGTTAAGTTTGGCTGTGGCTGGTGAGTTGGTCTACTCGACTCTTGCCAGGTAACCAGGCATCGTTTGGCATTTTGGTTGCACTCCTGGTGAAGTGTGGGATTTACCAGCCGCTGTGCTCTGGGGACAAAACGTGTCCTGCATGGATATATTTTATGGAAAAACAGGCCCAGAGGCTCGTGGCTCTGAGAAGACAAATGTTAACTATGGATGTAGTGAAGAGCGTTACTCCGTGGTTTTGAGGTAAATGAGGATACAATCTGTGACCTTCTAGTTACAGAACAGTAACTACTAGTCCACTACTACTGCCCCAGTTTCCTCACTCTCCTTTCTCTGCTGGTCCATGGGTTCGAACTTGTGACCCTCCAGTCACAAGTCTGCTTCTCTAACTGTTAATGTTTTGCAATGCATCTAATCGTTGGTGTGGCAGGTGGAGCTGCTGTTGTCTTCTGTTCTGCTTTAATCTTTATTGTCTCTACCTGACACTCGTCCAGGTTTTTGTATTTAACTCATAATACTTTGGATAACTGGTTGATCCTCGGTAAAGAACGTATTTCTGGAAAACATGAAAACAGTAGAAAGTTGAGTAGAATAGAAAGTTGGTTCACCTCTTACTACTCGTTCTGCTTTGGAGGTTATGTAACGCCGGCTCTCGCCATTCACTAAACATCAGTTGTGCTAAATTACCAGCATGCACTGGAAGGAAACAAACAAAGCATTTATTTTATTTATTATCCTCAGGGCCGTATTTACTAAGAGGCGCACTAATTACTGCCGTGAGCAACAACATAACGGTGCAGCTCTGACAGCTCTGTTTTAATAAGACCACTTGTGCAAATCAAGTGAGTTGCAATCTTCCAATTCGAATACGTGAGGCGCAACCACAGACCCGCATGCTGCAGCATCGCTCTCGCAGCGGCAGACCTCCAGGTGAGAGGGCTGCGATCGTCCCGCTGCAGGAGGGATGCAAAATGCAGGTTGACCACAAAGGGGAGCTGTGATGTCAGGAGGTTCAAGGGTTTTGTTTCTAATCTGGGTCTTTGTTTGTCCCCCGTTTCAGGTATCAGACACTCTGGAGTACATCAAGTCAGACCACCATGTGGACCTGCAGTGCTACTACACCACAGAGTTGGGCTCCTTGAAGCCCGAATACCCAGAACCCATTCTCATGTCCAGCCACCTGCAGCGCGCCGAGCTGCATCACAACGGCCTGGAGTCCATCCACATGGCCGAGCTGCGCACCGAGCTCAACAAACTCAGGCCGGACCCCATGCTGATGGATGGCATGGGGAAGCTAGACCCTGAGTTCGGGGCCGGCGGGGGGTTGTATGAGCTGCAGCCTGCCGAGGATGGGAAGCCCTCGGCCGGGGCGACGGCGGCGGCGGGCGGGCAGGGTGCTGGAGGCGGTACGGCCATGACCACCAAGAGCCAGAACCCCACGGTGAGGAAACCCCGTAACATGCAGGGGGAGAAGCCTTTCTCCTGCACGCAGTGTGGGAAGAACTTCAGCACACTGGGCAACCTAAAGACCCACCAACGCATACATACAGGGGAGCGGCCCTACACCTGCTCGCAGTGCGGCAAGAGTTTTGGCCAGGCGGGGAACCTCAAACGGCATCAGCTCATCCACACGGGCCAGAAGCCGTACGTCTGCGCCCACTGCCCCAAAGGCTTCACGAAGGCCGACGACCTGCGCTCCCACCAGCGCCTGCACACCGGCGAGCGCCCGTTCTCCTGCGTGACCTGCGGGAAGAGCTTCGGCCAGTCGAAGGAGCTGAAGGCCCACCAGCTCAGCCACACGGGCGAGAGGCCGTACTGCTGCCAGCACTGCGGTAAGAGCTTCACCAAGGAGATGAGCTACCGCAACCACCTGCAGATCCACACGGGAGAAAAGCCCTTCAGCTGCTCGGAGTGCGGCAAGACTTTCAGCAACTCCGGTGTCCTTAAAACCCACGAGAAGATTCACACGGGGGAACGGCCTTTTGGCTGCACACAGTGCGGCAAGAGTTTCGGTCGCCTCGGGCACCTAAAGGCCCACCAGCAGATCCACACGGGGGAGCGCCCCTTCGCCTGCCCCCACTGTGGGAAATCCTTCAGCCAGTCTGGCCACCTGAAAGCACACGAGCAGATCCACAAACGAGAGCGAGCGGACACAGCGAGCACCAGCAGCAATGGCAGCTGCAGCAGCAGCACGATGGGCAGTGACAGTAGCTAAAAAAGAAACCAACTCAATACCCTTTAACCTCTCCAAAAAAAGTATTATTCCTCTTTTTTTTATAAATACTATATATAAATATATGTTTTTTTCCCTTATGACTTTTTTCTTACATTTTTTCATACCTTTTGTGCTCTTTTTTGCATTATGTATGTGGGAAGGGTTGACTTTGACTGATTTGCTCATATGCAAGTGTCTGTGTGTATGTACATACATGTTATGTACTGTGTGTCTGTGGGGTGGGTGTGGTTGAGGGTCTTGTAGATAATCTTTATAACTGGTCTCTGTGGTCTGTCTGTACTATAGTGAGTATAGAGGTGCACCGATACCTTTTTTTTTTTGGAGGACCAAGTAAGAGTACTTATTTTTGGAGTACTTGCCGATACAGAGCACCAATATTTTCATGACCAACTTTGAGTACTTAATTTTGTAGTACTTGCCAATTCAGAGCACCAACCTGTAGCCGACCAAATGTGAGTTCTTGAGTGGCGGGAGCAATTTAAAGTACTTTATAGTACTTTGCGATACTGAGCTCCAATCTTTTGCCAACCAAGTATGAGTACTTATTGAGTAGATGCCAATACAGAGTACTAGACTTTTACTTACCCAACATGGGTACATGCAGACACACACTGATTTTGTTTTGTTGACTAAGTACAAATATGCTAACATAATTTTGAATACTTGTCAGTCTGAGTACTTTGTTGACATGGTAGTTTCAGGGTGAGAAAACGATTCTTTGAACTGACCGTAACATTTGTGTTATAAGTGTTAATTTTCTGAAATTATATTCCGTTGTTTTGTTTTTGTAGCTGATCATTAAATCATTCCAGTTTCACCAGACAGCATCGTGCTAATACTCAGTCACGGTATCAGTGGGCGACACCACTACCTGGTATCAGCCCGGTGAAACCCAACACCGGTATCGGTGCACCACTAAGTGAGTGCCATTTCCCCACCCTACCTCCCACCCCCTGTCCAGCGATCGCTCACTGTGTACAAATCTTCTATTGACAACATGTAATTCCTAAAAAAAAAAAAAAAAGAAAAGAAAAACAAAAATGAAGCAGCATCATGTACTGGAAAAAGAATTATTAAAGAAACTAATGGTACGCCGTGTTAAATTGTTTTACTGTTGATGTCCCTGTCTCCCCTGCTCATCTCCATGACAACGTGATCAGAACTGTGTCGGCCATCTTGGCTGGATTGAGGAAAATGACCTTTAACAACTAAAGTTTCCCAACGTTTATTCACGGTGTCTTTACCTGACATGTTTCACTCTGCAGTAAAGCGTCATGCAGGATGTGATGTAACCACCCCTTGAATTGATTCGCTGATTACAGGTAACTATTATATATTATGTAATTGTAACATCCTGAATTTGAATCTCACCCAGAACCTTTATCACCAATGACCTCCCCCCTCTCTCTCTCTCTCCCATCACACAAAACAAACTTTATGAATCTTTATGAAAGTAATCTTTATGAAATTTATGGCTTGGATGTTCGAGGAAGTAAAAGCTCAAATGAAAACACGGGAGCACACGATGCCTTTTGTGTTGCTCCAGTGTTTTCAGTCATTGTGACATCATAAGGCCGGTCAGTGTGATGAGTCACCCTGTGAGCAGTTTGCTTGTTAACGTTTGGTAAGAAACATTCAGGCATTCAGTTTTTGAATTTTATTGCTTAAACCACCAGAAAAGAAAAGTTGGCTGGCACAGTGGTGATGTTGCCAACCCAGACCAATGGAATTAGTCAAGTTGAAAGTTACAAGTTACAAGTTTCCCACCACAAATCCAGAAATAAATGATGAAAGCTTCAGTTGAAGTAAGAAATTATTAATTGATATGTGGCTTGACGAAGCTGTGAAAGGCTCTTCATCAGGAGGGAGATTATTGGTCACTGATTCAGATGAAGCTGATTGGTTGAGATTTTTCTCCAGCTACCGGGCAGACAGGTGTGTGATTGGTCGAAATCAGCTCCAAGTGGGATGTTGATTGGTTCAGACCTCAGGAGACCTCCTCGATGACCTTGGTCACCACCGTGGTGACGGTAGAGGTCGTGGTGGAGCTCAGTCCAGCGCTGAGGGAGGAAGGAGGGAGACGTTGGTTCAGTTTTGGACTCTCGGATACAAACATGACATTTACAGGACAGGAAACAAAATACCCTCAATTAAACGGTTATGTGCCAAAGAGTAGACAAACCTACCAGCCATAGTTTACCAGTATTTATTCAGTGGATTGTAACTTCCCACCCTGGTACTGAACATATTGTGTAGCTTAGTGTTTTATTTTATTTTGAGCTTTTCATCCATGCAGTGGTAGCAATGCTGCTGGACTGTGTTTGAGTTTGCGCACTGATTAAAAAAAAAAACGCATTGAGAAATGAATTCTCAATGTGGTTGATTTGCTGCGGTGACGTTGCAGCATCCCAAACCAGTCGACTTCTTAGGAACCAAGAAAAACTCATTCATCTTCCCATTGACGTCAATGTGTTGTGAATGTGTGGGTGGAGCTTGGAACCAACACTGTCAGGTGATGATAAAAACATCTGCACTCAGGGTACAGTAAGGCATGTCAGAGTAAACATCCGGCAACTGGTGCACGAAGAATTACGTCCTCAAATAAAAGATCCATCATTATAAAACCTTTTTAGAGGAAAGGATCTCCTGTGCTTTTGAAATATTGTCTGATTGGTTTCAGGGAATTACATTATTTTCCAAAATGCATATCCAGCCAAGGTTTCTACGGCCATGGACAACCTGGAAAAGCCATGCAATTCAAAAATTGTGTTTTCCGGGCCTGAAAAGCTTATGGAAAATTGAATATAGTTTTGGAAATGCCACAGGTATTTGTTGATAATAATTTTTCCAAGCAGTGAAATATTGAATGTTCCAGCTTGGCTGCTTGTTGATCCACTTCCCCTTGAGAAATAAAAACCCAGATCAGAAACGTCCTGATAGTATCGGTCCTGATAGTATCGGTCCTGATAGTTGGAGCAGAAATAAGACCTGGACATTCACATCACATATTCAATGGAAAAAATATTGCACAACAAATATTGGTCATGGAAATTGTGTTATATGTCATGGAACAGCCTGGGAAAAATCATGGAATCTGATTTGCAATGAGGTGTAGGAACCCTGGAATCCGGTGTGGATCTCCTCCTACCTTCCAACCGCCTCTCCATCCAGCAGCCTCCTGTACTCGGCGATCTCCATCTCCAGCCTGGTCTTGATGTCCAGGAGCATCTGGTAGTCGTGGCCCTGGCGCTCCAGGTCGGCCCTGAGCTGCACCAGCTGCTCCTCCAGGCCGGTCACCTGTGGGGTCAGAAACACCGTCAGGTACTGTTGCTGGTTTCTAAATGTAGCTGGGTTGTAATCAGCCATCGGCCATGAAATCAGCAGTGCGATCTTTGATTTATTACAGCGTCATGTTTCATCTTTTTATTTTGCAGCACCGTGGAGCTGTGTGGAGGAAATTGTCAGTACATTGTCATTATGTTTGTTAGCCTGATGGTTAAAGATGCTAGCTGCTAATTGTAAGTCCTGTGTGAATTCCTAGACAGGCTAAGAAACCTGATTCCTGTGGTCCGAACCAGAGTGGAAATGTTGACTTTGTTACATTTTTATATATATTTTCTTTCCAATTATAATCTCTTAAACTAAACGTGATGAACTGTCTGCTCGTTGCTGTAATTTACCCCCTGTGGTGTTCACCGGGTGGCATTTCACCTCATGTTGCCCTCACTTCATTTCATCACGCTGGGATCGCCAAGCATGAGGAACTGTTGGCTATCAGATGTCAGCAGCCGTCTCCTCATACCCATGAGCCCTTGCATTTTGGAGTCATTTCCTGTAGTCGGTTCGGATCGCATGCTCACTCCTAATGAACAAATTGTTTATTTGGTGCCACCAGAGTTCAGACGGCGTTCTCCTCTGGCCAGACGAACTCAACTAAAGGAAACGAACCGCTCAACATTTGGTGTGAACAGCGGAGCTCCCCGTTGTGCATGTAAACCTCCCTCCCCATGCAACTATGCGCTTCCTCAAATGCTCTTAACCAGCTTACTGGGTTAAAAAGCCACTTTCCTTTGGCTCATTTTAACAGCTCACCTGCATCTGGTAGGCGCCCATCTGCATGGAGTAGCGGCCCTGCACGTCGGCCAGGGAGGCTTCCAGAGATGCTTTCTGCAGGGAGACAGACAGGGGGAGACAGAGGGTCAGAAATACAGGTTGTGTTCTCCAGGACCCACTGATCAACTCCATAGCAGTGATAGAGGGGAACTGGCATCATCTGACAATAAACTAGCAGCAGCTCTAAAGCGAAGATACGTGATGTTAAAACGATGTTGCTGTTTGAAAGAACCTGGGACTATTTTCTCTGTTTACATAGGAAGTGAAGGTGGTGCGGGATGGGAGACTGTGTGCAGATACAAATCACTACTTTCTTTTTTTTTTTAATGTATGACTCTACAGACCATATAATGAAAAACACTCACAACTTTGGACACTTAACTTAAAGGTAGGTAGGTAATAAAGTTATCTATCTATCTATCTATCTATCTGTCTGTCTGTCTATCTGTCTGTCTGTCTGTCTGTCTATCTGTCTGTCTGTCTGTCTGTCTATCCTGTATATAGGGTATTTACCAAATCTTCAAACTGTTACGTGAAGTTCACCAGTCAACATGTGAAAAACCCAGATGACTCCATCCTCAGAAGCAGAAATGTTGTAGCAGCAGGTCTCACCATAATAATAGTAACCCATAATGTGTTTTACTTTCATGCCAGCAATCATTTGAGTCATTTTAGTTTTCAAATGGTGCATGAAATATTCCCCCGTCCAGCTGGCCCTGCTGGACTACCGGGCCGCAAGCTGCAAAAACCCCAATAAACACATGAATGACACCAACATGTTCTTCACCACCAGATACAGGCGGCAGGTCCTAACAGTCTTACCATGCTGAGCTGTGACTGCAACTCGATCTCCAGCGCCTGCAGCTGACTCTTCACCTCTTTCACCTCTGTGGTTGTCGTCTTCAGGGTCATTTCGCTGGTCGCCACCTCCTTACTGAGGACCTCGCTCTGGGAGGTGAAAGAAGGTAGAGAAGAGGGAGTGATGGGCAGAGGAGGAGAAGACCGCAAATGAGGAGAGGAACGTAAGGGAAGGATGGGAGGTGAAGACGAGGAGGGATGGGGAAAGAAGGAGGGACACAAACGGGGGAGTGGAGGAGGAGATAAGAGAAGAAAATGGGAGAAAAGAGGAGAGGAGGTGCAGAAGAGGATGCTCCTGTCAGAGAGATCTGTAGTAACCATCTCTGTAACTCAACAGTGATCAACCTCAACCTCCACCAGGTCACGAAGCTTCTCCATCTGCTGCTTTCAACACCAGGGAGAAATCCTCTGGAGACAGGAAGTGATGCGTCTTATGTTGCAGTAGAAGAAGGACTGGGTAGTTAGCATGAGCAGCGATAGCCACCAGAGCTACAGAACCTAACTACGGAAAGTATAAGATGGAGACTAAAAGCCATCACAGCTTCCTGTCACAATAACTAGAACTAGAGTCGAGTTGAGTCGAGTTGAGTCGTGTCGAGTCGTGTCGTGTTACCTTGGCCTGGAACCAGCCCTCCAGCTCTCTCTGGTTCTTGGCGGAGACGGCTTCATAGTGCTCCCTGATGTCAGCCATGACCTTGGTGAGGTCTTCCTGAGGAGCAGCGTCCACCTCCACGTGGACCTGGCCGCTCATCTGGGTTCGCATGGCCAGCAGGTCCTGGAGGAGGAAGAGGAGGTTGACCGGGTGAACCGGGTGGCAAGGTTAAAGAGATTAGCCGGGGTCGAGGCCCTGAACCTGCTCCGTCATCTTGGACCGCCAAAGGCTTTAAACGTTTTTGAAAGTGAACAGATGTCCTTGAGAGTGCTAGTGATATTTTAGGACACCAACCTCCTCGTGGTTCTTCTTCATGGAGGCCAGTTCCTCCCCCAGGCTGTCGATCTCCATGGTGAGCTCTGCCTTGGCCATGGCCAGATCTCCCACCAGCACCTTCAGCCCGGCGATGTCCGCGTCCACCGACTGTCGCATGGCCAGCTCGTTCTCATACCTGGAGAGAAGAGATGGTCATGACCTGACCTTCCACACATGTTGTGACAGTCATTTGGTCATTTTTACCTTTCTCTTACTTTCTACCTGGTGAGAGTACTATAGTACTACAGACAGAATTAATGTTTTTCATTTTTCTCAGCAGCCAGCAGAGGGAGAGATACTCCTCTTCATAACGTCTGCTGTCTGTTTCCCCCCAAGAAGGCAAAGAAATACTCATGCAATGATTTTGTTTATGTTGCATTCACCTTTCATGATTTGAAGATTGCATTTCTGACAAATGCATATATTTTTGAAAACCTTGTATCTCCAGAACTTTTACAAAAAAGACTTGGCATGTATTTTTGAGTTTATCCAGTCTGGGTTTTAAAAGGGTTTCAGAGACATTCAACTGAAGTTAGCAGATTTTCACATGACAACAGCGACATTTCAGAAAGAAAGAAAGAAAGAAAGAAAGAAAGAAAGAAAGAAAGAAAGAAAGGACCGATATCAAAAACAAGACAAGACAAAACGACAGACCACCATGCGAGTTACTGACTTCATTCTGAAGTCGTCTTGTGCCAGCTTGGCGTTGTCGATGCTCAGCATGACCATGGCCCTGATGCTGAGGGCATCCAGGATCTGTGACCACACACACACACACACACACACACACACACACACACACACACACACACACACACTCCATTAAAACCAGTTGTAGATTATTACTTGACGTGCAGAGTGGCTGACCACACCTCTTCCTTTACTTTTCATTCTTCAGCTCTCAACACCAACAGGAGAATAAACTCTCTAACTCAACACTATAATCCTCAAACGGTGAGGAGGTTCAGCACCCGCCCCTTCCAATGGGCCGCAGAGCAGCGCCCCCTGGAGGTGGTGGGAATTTAGTGTCATTATCAAGGAGATTTCTAGAGGGTGGGCACTTGGGAGCAAGTCTCTAACCACTCGGCCACAACATTTATATCCCATGTAAGCCAAGTCACAACAAGTCTGAAACATGTTCGACTAGCACTGAGACTCAACCTCCACGTCCGTCCCATCGCGCCCATCCATCCTTCCTTACCTTGGCCTGCAGGTCTGCGATGGTGACGAAGAAGGCGCTGTAGTCGCTGGTGGTCGGGCCGGTCTTGCTCTCCACAAACACCCTGATCTTAATCTCCAGCTCGACGTTGGCCTTCTCCAGCGCCGCCACCTTGGCCAGGTAGGTGGACAGACGGTCGTTCAGGTTCTGCATGGTGAACTTCTCGTTGCCGATGACGCTGTTGTCCGCTGCTGCTCCTCCTCCTCCGGCGCCGAAACCCCCGCCGAAACCCGCACCTCCGCCGAAACCTGCACCCCCGCCGAAACCAGCGCCCCCGCCGAAACCTGCACCGCCGCCAAAACCTGCACCGCCGCCGAAGCCTGCACCTCCACCACCAGCAGAGAAGGACCTGGAGGAGCTCATGCTGGAGATGAGAGTCCCGCGGCCTCCTGCGCCTCCGTGCACGCTGCCCATACTCCTACGGCCTCCGCCAAAGCCCACGCCGAGGCCGACGGCGCCTCCACCGACAGAGCTCCTGTAGGAACCTCCAGACTGAGAAGCAAAGGTGGTCATGATGATGATGGAGTGAGAGGAGGAGAAGGAGGAGGAAGAGGAGGTGCTCTGTCTGCCTGCAGGAGAGGAGAGAGTGAGGAATGAGGGCTCAGCTTCCTCCTTTTATAGGAGCACAGGAGGGTTCAGGTGGAGGGTAGGGGTTGGGGTGATGGATGTGGGTGAGCTAGTGGGAGGTGGGTGTGGGTGTGGGTGTGGAGCACCGAGCGGTTCCTTCCCTCCAACCCCCTCCAGCTCTGTGATATAATACCCAGCAAGCCATAAATATCCCGTTACTGCTTGATCTGCATTTTTGCGCCGCACAAAGCGCTCTGAGTGTAACGGCTGAAAGTCTCCGAGCGCTTCTCTCAACGCTCTGGAAGCTTCCCGCGTCGCTGTGGGAAAACGCCTCCGGCTCGGGCAGCATCTGCCCGGTTTCACACGTCGTCATGGAGCTCGATGCGTCGCTTGGCTCGGTCGTATAAAAAAAACGGAATTTTTGCTGCATGAGGATTAGGTGCTACGATACGTGTTTTTTTTAACCACTCATGATTCAAGCTGTCAGAGAACATAGAAAGTATTGTTCCCAGCGAAGGCCTCGGGGACGTTGCAGGTTTTCACATGTCAGGTCCTCCTCCGACTCCAGCGAACCCCTGCATCTCTTCGGGGGGATTCAAGCGCTGCTTGATTTAGCAGTAAATTGGTTTGCGATGATTTCACTTGCTTCCAAAAACCTTTCACTTGGTTCAGGAAGACACACGTGGAATCATCTTGAAACGAGACAGCATGAGGCAGAGCGCTCTGCTGGTATCAAGAAAATCACATTTAATTCAACAAAAGAAACAAGTTGATTTCCATTGGAAACGAGTGAAATTATCTCGTTTTTTTTATGAAAAATCAGATTTTAAGACTCAACACTAAACTACTTGGTGCAGTTGTGCAGGTGCGTTTTTGTGGGTGTGTGCCTGTGTGCTTACATGTCACTGCATGCATGTGTGTGTGTGTGTGTGTGTGTGTGTGTGTAGGAGCCTGCAGGTAGCAGCAACATGCCAACACTTTGTGCTGGGCTCTGTGCACATTGAGCATCACCAAGCTCTCCTGATTCAAACCGAAGCGTTTTATGAAAATCTCGTTGCGTCTTTGAAGCGTAAACATGCATTTAATTAAAGAGACGTTGAGTGACAGCTCGTTCCCTCTGCAGCAGCACGGCTCTCATGCACCATGATAAAATCTGAAGCTTGACCTTCTGTAAGTTTAATCATTGTAAAACTATTGACGCAATAGTTTTTTGTTTGTTTGTTTTCATCTTTTATTGTGATATTTGTGTTTTTTGCTCAGGGGCACATGAAGGCAGCGTTCCTCATTCGCTTTCCCCACCCAGATCTTCCCACCCAGGCGTTTGAGCCCTCAGAGGTTATAACCAATAAAACCCCAACCAGTGTTATTATAGTTATTATAGTTATTTTAGTTTATTATAGTTTGGGATTTTTATTTCTATACAGTTTTACACAGTTCGTTTTAGTTAGTTTTCAGTTTGGGGTTGGTTGTTCTAGTTTTAGTACTTTTAGCATATTTTTTACCCTAAAAACACGAAAACTAAAACCATGTCACATCTTTTTTTTACTTTTTTTTTTTTTTGCAAGCAGCCAAGATTTTAGTTCAGGTTCTTCACAATGTCTCAGTTCTTTTACTTCACTGTTTTAATGCCTAGTTTTAGTTGCACGGTGGCGCAGTGCTTGCACTTCTGCCTCACAGCAAGAAGGTCCTGGGTTCGATTCCCGCCTGGGGCGCTGTTGACTCTGGGGTGCCCAGGTGGGTTATCTCCCGGGCCTTTCTGTGTGGAGTTTGCATGTTCTCCCCGTGCTCATGTGGGTCTCCTCCTGTAAAGAACCCTATCTAAAAACATGCAACATCCTGTCCTGCCCCTGACCAAGATGGCGATGTACACCTGGAGTTGGTCCCTGGTATTGGAGGCTGCCCATTGCTCCCTGGCTGTCCCTGGAGGAAGGTCGGCGGGGATGGGAAAAAGCAGATAATTCATTCAATTCGGACACCCTACCCTGCGTGTGTGTGTTGTGTTCAGCAGCCACTTCCCCCCTGCATGTGTGTGTGTTGGTGCATGCACCACCGAGTTGCAAATAAAGTCTCATCTTAAATCTATCTCTTATCTTTTGATAATAACCTTGATGCCAACGGGTCAGAGGTTACTAGGTTACAAGTTTCTCATGAGTCAGTCGAAGCCATCGTGGTGTGAAATCTCTAATTGTCCCATGTATTAACAGAGAGGTTCAAAACTCTAGCCATCCATCCATGACCTCAAGTTCAACATTCAACAGATTCCCGTTTCCTCCTGTCCCTCAACGCACCATAAGCTGCTGTTTGTTTCAGTCGTTTCCAGGAGTTTGTTTATTTGTTTGTTTCTTTCAGATGCTGAATCGGACCTTCAGTTACTCCTGGTGAACTCAAACCTAATATAGTAATATAGATGCAATTACCTGCTTAGTTTTATAGCTGAAATATATATATATATATATATACTGTATATATATATGTAGAACCCCCGGGCATGAGATGAAAGACATGAGGTTATGTAAGAGCAGAGATTAATCCATAAGAGGTTTGACATTTAGTTTAACAGCCAGCCCCGGGCTCAGGAGGGGCAGGATCTCAACGGGGTGGGGCAATAGAGGGCAAAAGGGTGAATCTTAGTCTGACATTTAGCTGATGAGCAGGCAGGTGGGGCGTCAGTCAGAGGACACGTGTCAGACTTTAACATGTCAGTGTGTGTGTGTGTGTGTGTGTGTGCATGTGTGAGCAGGTAGCACCTCTCCGCCAGGGCTCGTCTTTATAGCCGTTCTCGTTGCAGGACGTTGAGTTATGGCAGGAATGAGCCTCCGGGGGGCTTCCACCCAGACAGACACTAAAACCTTTCTCAGTATTATATGTCGATTTGGACTTTCTCTGAGTTTAGTGCAGTTTAGTGATGTGCACAGTACACACAGTACTGAAACACAATACTGAAACACAATACTGAAACACAATACTGAAACACAGAATAGAATAGAATAGAATAGAATAGAATAGAATAGTGAGTGTACTCATTGTTCAGGAGTGCTACTAGTTTCTGGTTTCAACAGGTTCTATTGAAACGGGTCCTGACCAGCAGGACCCCACCGTCCATGACTTCCTCCTTGTTGTGAGATGTGTTTACACGCCCCCTTTTACAGTTTTCTTCGATTGCTTTGACTCAATTTGCACAACAGACTTTCAATGTGCAAAACTCTAAATGCAAAGTGCCAAACTGACTTTCAAAATTCATCCTCTAAGACTGACATCCAGCAAAAACACAAGCTATATATATACAGTGATGGACAAAATTATTAGAACACCTGACAGATCTGAAAATATTGACCTTTTCTTGCCTCCAAAACATGATTTCATTTCATAATGTTCATGAAACATGCAGATGGTTGCTCTGAGCACAACAAATATCAGATGAAGTGAGTCCTACTGTTTTTATCCACTTTTAACTTTAATATTTGGTATGTCCACCTTTTGCAGCAATTCAAAAGAATCACACAGCTGTGTCCTGAGACTCTTGATCACCATCAATTTAACCACCATCACACCTGACAATGATTACACAAGTAATTTGGCTTCTTCTGTGAAGGAACATGATTGTGTGACATTGACAGTGAAATAGGCCTAGCTTGTTTTTTGTAAGGAAAATGACGGTAAATCTCCTTATGATGCTCTATTCTGGTTTATAGAGCATAATGATGACTTTGTATATATTTCATTCGTTTTATGGGTATTTTAATGGCCAATTGAACAAAAACAACTGAAACCTCTTAAATGTGCCAAGTGTTCTAATAATTTTGGCCACCACTGTATATATACCTCAGTCTATCACAGGGATGCTTGCTGTACTTCATTTGAAGTACTTATGAGTAAATGACCCTTGCATAATCTTTTCTGATGACAATTATTTAGTGTTTGACATCATTATTTGATAATGGTCATTGTATTTGAAAATGCACAAATAATTAAACTTGATGACGATATCCAATGTTCTGGTGCTATGATAAACTTTTGCATATAATATTCTCTCATTTGACACTGGTATTTATATTTTGTATGCTATATTAGATTTTGAACCCAAAATGAGCAGTATAGCATTCTGTGTTAAGAGTTTTGCACATTGAAACTCTGTTGTGCAAATTGAGTCAAAGCAATAAAAAAAAACTATCTCCTTTATTTTTTCTCTACTGGTTTTCATCAAAGTTTGTTCGTCTGTGTTTAATCGTTCTACAAATGAACTAAAACTAAAATAAAAACTAAGAGAATTGAATGTGCTTCAGTTTGATCCTAACTACATTAAATGTAAATATTGGACTGTGACAGCCCCGTGACGAGAGGTGTGTCGACTCCCTTCCTGTTCCAAAGACCACACAGAGACACAGCGGACGCTTCAGACTCTTTTTATTGTTTGGATTTTTGGATTCAGACGATTCAGATCAGAAACACGAGTTACTGTCGTCTTGTTCCTCCGGGAGCTCATCCTCCTCAGTATGTGGCTGATGCAGATGTGGATGAAGAAGTGGAGACCACCCTCCCGTCAACCACCTGTTCCACCACCGTCACCACCCTCCTGGTCGTACTTGAAGAGGAGGAGGAAGTGGAGACGCTGTCGACCAATCAGAAAGCAGCAATTAGACACATAGCTAAGTTTCTACACCAGTTGAAACAGTTTTGACTCCGACGGTCGACTTATAATCAATCTTGATTGAGTCTGACTGAAGGGATCGTGATCTGTGAGCCTCACCTGCTGCTCAACTCTCCGTCCAGCAGCCTCCTGTACTCGGCGATCTCCATCTCCAACCTGGTCTTGATGTCCAGGAGCATCTGGTAGTCGTGGCCCTGGCGCTCCAGGTCGGCCCTGAGCTGCACCAGCTGCTCCTCCAGGCCGGTCACCTGAAGAAGAAGAAGAAGAAGAAGAAGGAGGGAAGAGGGTGAAGAAGAAGAGGACGGAGGTGGAAGATGAAAAAAGAGGAAGGATGAGACACAAGAAAAATATTTACAATTTAAAAGATCTTTTTTCAAACTCAAACTGCGCGAACAGTAACATGGTTATCAAACTGATGACATCATCCAGATCAAACTGATGACATCATCCAGATCAAACTGATGACATCATCCACATCAAGCTGTGAGCGGCTACAGCCTCTTACCTGCATCTGGTAGCCTGACAGCTGCATGGAGTAGCGGCTCTGCGTCTCCGCCAGGCTGCCCTCCAACGACGCTTTCTACAGGAAGTACAGAAACATTTCATTAAGTCTGGTTTTTATTTTCCATTTGACCATTTGTCATCTTTACTCGTGATCTTCCTCCTTGTTCTTGACCCCCAGAAACCACGTGAGCAACCACTCCCCCAATGCAAAACCCATCATGATGGTGCGGTCGAAAAATGCCTTATATAGTTATGTATTGTATCAACGCCGTTACATTTATGGCTTTATTTTGACCAGCTTTTTCTTTTTTAACCTGAACTGCATTTGGCTCTGGAGCATAATCTCTTTGACCAGTCGCCAGTCAAAACCGCTGCAGCTCTAGCGGTGTCGTCCCGGTAACACTCACCATGCCCAACATGGACTGCAGCTCGATCTCCAGAGACTGCAGCGTGCGCTTGACCTCGGTGACCTCTGACCTGGTTGTCTGCAGGGTGACCGTGTGGGTGATCACCTCCTTGTTCAGCGTCTCTGTCTACTCAGGATACACACACACACACACACACACACACACACACACACACACATCGTGGGTTCGAATCCAACAATCTGTGTTGTATGATGTTTGATATTGCACATCTCTGTCAGTCCCAATTTCCCCATCTCTCCCATCCCCAGTTTCTCCCTGCTGTTCACTGATAAATAATGGAGAGATGTCATGGAAATATGATCTTATGTCATGTGCGTTTCCCTGTCACTAACTAGTCACTTCAGTCCAGGGCTTTTATAAAGCCATGTGCGTTTTGACCAACGGGTTCAAGCCCTCGGTGTTACCTTGGCCTGGAACCAGCTCTCCAGATCTCTCTGGTTCTTGGCGGCGACGGTTTCGTAGTGCTCCCTGATCTCAGCCATGATCTTGGTGAGGTCTTCCTGAGGAGCAGCGTCCACCTCCACGTGGACCTGGCCGCTCATCTGGGCTCGCATGGCCAGCAGCTCCTGCAACACGCGCACAGGAAATGGTTTAGTTTGTTCTCTCTTTATATGTTAGCATGAATGCTAATATGACGCAACATAGTGTATGCTAAAGTGTTAGCATGGATGCTACTATGACTCAACATAGTGTATGCTAAAGTGTTAGCATGGATACTACTATGACTCAACATAGTGTATGCTAAAGTGTTAGCATGGATGCTACTTTGACTCAACATAGTGTATGCTAAAGTGTTAGCATGGATACTACTATGACTCAACATAGTGTATGCTAAAGTGTTAGCATGGATGCTACTTTGACTGAACATAGTGTATTCTAAAGTGTTAGCATGGAGCACCGGAGCAAATGATCCACCAGGGACATATGGGTGATTTCATTGCCTCTACGTTCTCAACACTTAACAGTCAAATTGATCAACAAACTAATCTCTGAAAAATAAATGACAACTGTTCAAACAGACAAATCAAAATTGTGGTGGTAGTTTGACCTCCTGGTGGTTCTTCTTCAGGAAAACAAAGTCTTTCCAGTTATGTCATGGTTATCGCGGACCTCTCGGCTGGTGTGGTTACAGTGTGTAAGCTGTGCTGTGTGGTGTAATAGTTGAGGTTGGTACCAACCTCCTGGTGATTCTTCTTGAGGAACAGCAGCTCCTCCTTCAGACCCTCGATCTGCATGGCCAGGTCGCCCTTAGACATGTTGAGCTCGTCCAGAACTCTCCTCAGCCCACCGATGTCCGCCTCCACCGACTGACGCATGGTCAGCTCGTTCTCAAACCTGGAGAGGAGAGGAGGGGAGAGGAGAGAAGAGAGGAGAGGAGGAGAGAGGAGAGGTGAGGAGAGAGGAGAGGAGAGGAGGAGAGAGGAGATGAGAAAGGGGAACAAACAAGAGAAGGAAAAGTTTCAATAAAACTTGCAAGGATCAAAGTCTTTTTTAATCATACCTAATATTACTACTACTACTAATGCTACTGCTACTAGTACTACTACTACTGCTACTGCTACTACTACTACTGTGCACAATCAATATATATTATTCATTCTTTCTAATCCTTTGTTGTTTCACAGTGAAATGAAAAGCATGAACTCACTTCATCCTGAAGTCGTCTGCGGCCAGCCTGGCGTTGTCAATGCTCAGATAGAAGGAGCCGTTCACCCGGATGGCACCCTGAATCTGAAGACGTAGAAAAGTCCCATTCACCACCCAGTATTTTATCTCTCCACGCTACATTACTCGGATCAAAGACTCCCTCTGCCTCTCTCCTTGTCTTGTTCCTGGCATTTCTCCTACATGCTTGTTCTTGGGTGGCAGGAGTTGAAGGAGGTGAAGTTTAGTCTACTGTTGCACTCATTATAAGTCACTCTGGATAAGAGCATCGGCTAAATGCCTGAGATGCTTGTTGCTGACAGATTCCCATGGTCGACATCTCTAGTGGAAGATTACCCATCGACATAAGACTCAACTATCACATTACCCATACACCTTCCTCACCTCATGTTTAACCGTTTAAAGGCTTTCTTCTTTAGCCCTGCTTCACATCCATACAGTTACACACAGTCATGCATGATCAGCATTACCTTAGCTACGATGTCAGAGATGGTCACGTAGAAAGTGGTGTAGTCCCTGGTAGCCGGGCCGACCTTACTCTCCACGAACTGCCTGATCTTCAACTCCAGCTCGGTGTTGGCCTTCTCCAGGGTGCGGACCTTGACCAGGTAGGAGGCCAGACGGTCAGTTCAGGTTCTGCATGGTGAACTTCTCATTGCCGATGACGCTGCTCTCACCTCCTACGCCAACGCCAAAGCCGGCGGAGGAGCCTCCACCATAGCCTCCGCCATAGCCAGCTCCAACGCTGCTGGAGGACCTGGAGATGCGAACACTGCCGACTCCTCCATACATGCTCCCGAATCCCCTGCCTACGATGCCTCCTGCACCGCCGGACTTCATGGAGAGACGGCTACCAGAGGTGCTCTTCATTGATACCCCGGAGGAGTGCATGCTGACGCTGGACATGGCTACGATGGAGGGATGCTGTCTTTCTGCTGTGGCTCGAGACGACAGAGAGAGTGAAGAGCTGAGGTACTCTCACTCGTTTTTAAACCCTCTGGAGTGAAGCAGCTGTCAATCACTCAACCACCACAAAGGCAGATCAGGCGGGGAGCCAAGTATTTGTTCCGGATGAAACTGCCTGCAAAGACAGAAGAGTTATCTTGTTTACGCTGGGTGTGGTTGTGTATGGCCAGGGAAGAATGTAACCTTCACCCAAGCTATATTCATGACAACAATGGCATGTGGAGGAAATATCTCTCGATGGCAAGTCTTGCCAATGTTTTAGGGCTCCAGAGCCTCCGGGCTTTGAGTGATCGTTGGATCCTAATTACCAACTGTTGGGTTAGGTATGTATAGCAGTCACAGCACGTGGAAGAGCAGGGGTGTAAAAAGTACCCAGAAATTCTACTTAAGCTAAAGTATGGGTACTGGTTCAAAATCAGAAAAATACACTTGAGTAAAAGTCAAGAAGTTTCTACTTTTAAATGTTGCAATGGATAGATAATGCTGAATGTAATGAACAGAAGAGACTTTTTAAAAATGATTTTAATGCACTTCTCCATCGATTGTAAAAAAACATGTGGCGGTAAACGAATATGGACAGCATTCACATCACAGCGTCCAGTTCTAAAGTCGGCCAAACTACAGCCTTGTAAAACATTAAGGGATAGTTCAGCTTCTTATATTTGGGTTCAATATCGCAAATCCTAAGGTTCTTGTCAAAGTCTTGAAAAGCGGCAATCTTTCTAAATCGGCAATACGGTTACTGAAAATGTCCACTGGAAGCTTGTTAGCATTTTGTAGTAATGCTAGTGGAACCGAATGGGTTCAGCTAGCCAGTATTTACCAAACCAGATACTGGCTAGCTGACCCAATTCACCATGGGTGCCGACCGTTTCGTCTTCATCACTCGTAACGTCGGTGGCCATCTTTTGTAATCAAAGATCCCCAAAGATCCCCAAGGACCAATCAGCAAGGGTATGGGCGGGTTCATTTTCCATTGATTGGGATCTGATTGGCTGTTGTAAATAAAGTATGGCCGCAGGGACTGAATAGTTCGGTCAGTGAAAAAACTAATACTAACTTGTAACTTGTACTTTGAAGTATTTTGTACTTTGTAAGGATTTTTCTTAAAAATGTAATTGAGTAAGAGTACAAGTATACAAACTTAATAATACTCAAGTAAAGTACAAATCCCCTAAAATAGTACTCAAGTACAGTAACAAAGTACAATTACTCAAGTACTTTACACCCCTGTGGAAAAGCAATACTCAACGTTCAAAAAGCCCGAGGATAGGCAATCACTGAGATCCTCCAACACAAAGACAGAAACCTTTTGGAAAGGTCAGTCATCATTTCTGGAATGCCGGAGTATAGGTGCAGTGAAGGATGGCGTGTTACCGCAAGTGTACATAACCAAGCAGTAACAGTAAGCCCGTATAATTAAATCTGTAACGGTTGTGTGACAGAATACGACACATTGCTGTTGGAAAAGCAATCGGCAATGAACGTTTTTCAGGAAAGAAGAAAAATAAAACAAATTTTCTCATTGGCGTCGATGAAGTTTCACGGAACTCACTCAACACTTAATGACCATGTTAGCTTGTATTAAAGGAGCAAGCCACCTAACACACTGTTAAAGAACAGCTACTGGTGGTGCACATCGCAGTCCTGGGTCCATTTGGTTGTTTGGTGCGTTCTTCTTAAAGAATGGGCAATTGTAGACGACGTGACGTCACGTTGAGATATTTCCAGTTCTGATAGCAGAAAATGATTAATTGATCTAAAACATCAACGGTAAACTTCAGGTTTTGGTGTAGAAAAATTGCACCCTGTTGAATTGTTTTTAGAGATGATTTTATTTCAGGGATTAGAAAAATCAAAGCTTGTTGAGCCTCACCGTGTGCAACGCTTCATAGAAATAATGTTGCCTGAAATTCACCAGCAGGTAGTAGGCAACATTTCAAAAACACCGATGGGTTTATCCTGAAAGAGAAATGATGTTATTGTGGAAGCAGAGATCTTGAGGACTTGAATACAATCAGTGTTGTTTGCCCGCTGCATTTCTTCTATTTTCTGTTTTCATAACAGATACATAACTACATAACTTCTATTTTAACTATTTTAACTAGGCCGACACTCTTGACACCTGCTCTTCCACCGTGGAGCAGGTTGGCCTCCAATCAGAAGATTGTAGGTTCGAGCCCCGGCTCCTCCAGTCCACATGTCGAAGTGTCCTTGAGCAAGACACTTAACCCCAAATTGCTTCCGATGGTCAGACCAGCACCTTGCATGGTCGCTCACTGCCATCGGTGTGAATGGGTGAATGAGAGGCATATACTGTAAAGCGCTTTGGATAAAAGCGCTATATAAATGCAGTCCATTTACCATGAAAGTAAAAGTCCTTTTCTCACCCCAGCCTTCACACGCCTATTTCAAACCGGCCGTCCACACCCCAGATAACCCTGCAATTTTGATTTGACATTTAAAACCATTCCTGCAACCTCTTGTAAAAGGTAAGTACAACAGTGGAAGTGCCAAGGCCGCTCAGTTAGCAGCAGTCATGCGTACACAAAGAGGAAAAAAATCTCATAAATTCAAAAACCTGTTTCTACGCCCCAACCTGACTCTTCACTGATCAAGGGTTAAAATGTTTTGTTTTCCTTGACGACACAAAGACACCAGTGTTGCAGAGAAAGCTTACCCGTAGCTCACCCTGGCATCTGTCACCAGTGAGCTACCTGGGCACGCTGAGCGAGTCTGCAAACACTCCCACGGTCAAGTGATAATTTAAGGGTAGGCCTGCCAAGATCTTTTGTCGCCTTGGCCTGTCAGCGGTGACAGGTGCAGAGGAAGCTGCTGGATACCTGAACAGTTTCATTCCAAGATGAAATACCCTTCGTTTCAAAGAAAGTGACACCCTCTCGTAAGAGATGATAGATAATAGTTTATTAAAGCAGAAAGCACAACATTAAAACATTTAAAATGAAGGCGAATAGGTGACCGACTCCACAGCACTCCAAATGTTTCACTCCCCACCAATCTAAGTATTTAAAGCCTTGTCCTTTGTTTCAAGGGGTCGTAACATTATGGACGAGGCCCAACGTGCACTGGGTTCAGATTTAGATGGCGGGGGACGTGGATGTGCTGCAGCAGCAGAACCATGCTGGATGCCACTCCAGTCAGCTTACAGGAGGATGAAGCTAAAGTGGGTCACCTGATCACCACCACTGGAGGCCTGAAGAGTGGAAAACACACATGACAACTCACCGACAACTAGTGATGTTTGCTGCAGCTGAGAAGTTATCTGACATGTAGAGAGTAAGCAGGAACACTGTTTTACTGGTAGCCCTGCATGATGGACCGGGATAACCTCTGGAGAGCTCAACAACAGCCTCCTCTGGTGTTGTCAGTCAACAGGAGGAGGGTTTACTGATCATATGTGCTTTTATTCTGAAGAACTCTTATCTAGTGAGAGCTGTAACTGAGCGTCACCAACACCAACACTACTCCAAGGAACTTCAGCTTTGTTTTTTCAACCCTCACGTACAGATATCAAGGATATCTCTGATCTCTAACTGAGTATTGTCCTATCAGTGTGGACCATGATTCAAATTTACTGTCAAGGTTATATCTTCTCTTCTAACCTACTAATTATTATTATTATTATTATTAATAGCAATTGAGCAATTTTACACGATTAGCAGTCTAAAAGGCGTCTAGAATAAAATGAGGCTACAAAGGGTTTAAAAGTGAAAGTTTCCTAGACATCTATGAAAATTAAAGCATGTTTGAACCAAAAACCACACCACGGTCAAAGTCTCTCAGATCAGCATCTTGTCCAAAACACTAAACCATTTCACCATGTCTTTATATGTTGAGTTGCAGCCACGTGATTGGCTGTTTGGAGCAGCAGGAGTATACTGATATTTACAGATGTGTAATACTGTATTTACTGCTTGGTCCAAGGCAACACACAGCCAGACGTGCAACTCAACGTCCGATGCTCAGAGGGTTATTTATTTAGCTGTTATTGTGTATTGGCATTACGTTAAAAAAACCTCATCAACACATTTAAAGTCGGAACGAAAAGGAAGATACTTTTACAGATCTCATCAGTCTGAGATGTTCAAGGTTCCAGGAGTTATTTTGTCATGAAGTGTTGAGATCTACTGTTTTGGTGAAGCCACTTTCCCTCAACCCGCCTCGTCTGCTTCTGCTTCAGTTAGAGATTTCCTATGTTTCCCAGCATGCCTTTGGACAACAGTCAGAGAATGCGCCTGAACTTGTTGCATCGAGCTGTTGGTTCGACATCAAGGTGGAGAGAGAGAAATAAGGATAGCGATCACAACAGCCATAGCAAGAGGCCTTCACTAAAAATGCAACATGTCTTGTGGCTGCATTGCATTCTGGTCTATCCTGGCTACTGCATTGCATTCTGGTCTATCTCGGCTACTGCATTGCATTCTGGTCTATCTCGGCTACTGCATTGCATTCTGGTCTAGCCTGGCTACTGCATTGCATTCTGGTCTATCTCGGCTACTGCATTGCATTCTGGTCTATCTCGGCTATTGCATTGCATTCTGGTCTATCTCGGCTACTGCATTGCATTCTGGTATAGCCTGGCTACTGCATTGCATTCTGGTCTATCTTGGCTACTGCATTGCATTCTGGTCTATCCTGGCTACTGCATTGCATTCTGGTCTATCTCGGCTACTGCATTGCATTCTGGTCTATCTCGGCTACTGCACTGCATTCTGGTATAGCCTGGCTACTGCATTGCATTCTGGTACAGCCTGGCTACTGCATTGCATTCTGGTCTATCTTGGCTACTGTCATCTACGATACCTGTCTACTTTCAGAAGTACATGGGCGTCAATGAGAAAATAAGTTTTGTATGTACTGTATATATGTGTATATCTTACTGTCAAAACATGTTCTTACTGTGTCTTAGAGCTTAAGCACGATTCACATCATTTCAGTGAGATGTCCTCAAACATTTTAACAAACAGGTTTTCTTAATAATCACAGTGTGGTGATTTATAGCATGTCAGTCAAGACATGAAGGGGTTTGGCACTGCAGCAGCATCTGAACTAGTTTCTAACCCTCGGGCTGTCAGATATTTGCCAGTTTCTGGTTTGACTTAACACCACATGTCACTTTTGCTGCCAACCTCGTTCAGTTCTCGCTTTGAGGTGAAGCGTACAGCTCCATTACTCTGAATGAAGTAGATGAGCATTAATGGCACACTGAATGGAAAGTGATGAAAGAGCAGGTATGGGCTGGGTGGTTTATCTGTCAAGTGTAGGACCTGAATCTGTGGTAGCATGAACCTACGACCTCAAAGATGGTGACGAGACCAGACTACTGGCCTGAGACCTGCATGGGGCTTTAACTTTGATTTCACTAAATCACAATTACAGAAGCAGATACACAGTATGTGTCCGCTTTAAAAGGTGTCTGACAATCATTCCTTGTAAATGTATATTTTTTCAAAGCTAAAATAAGGCAACCAAAAGCGTTCCAAACAGGCAAAATGGTGCCCAAACTGCAGGTGCATCAGGCACAAAGAATATTTACGGTTGCAAGGGGGAACATTCTAGAAAAACAGACGACAAACTGCATCAGCGAGGAGGAACTGGTCGCAAGTCGAAGCTGACCGACAGAGATGGACGGACACCACAAGACTAAGATCTGAAACGTCACCACAGATTTGAAGACCTTCGTGACGCAGTCTCAAAAAAACTAAACGTTTTGAGCTTCACAAAGCCGCCGTTTATAACAGGCTTGACATTGTGTCCAAGACCAACGCACATTTGACTGAGAGTGAGAGATGTCCCAAGTCAGATGTGACACAGATCTGATGTTTTCCAAATCAGATAAAAGCTGGAGTTTTCAATCCCCATCTTGGCCACCTATGGGATATGTGGTACTAAATCCCGAGGCATGCGACCTACATGTGACTTGTATTTGATTGGAATTCCCCAGCGTTGCCATGACAATAAATAAATCTATCTGTCTATCTATCTGTGTCTGTCTCTCTCTCTAGCTGGTGTGTAGTTCTGTCTGTGGGTGTTTTGCCTCCTCTGGTGCTGCAATATATATTGCATAATACAATGGGAGTGGAACTGCAGTTTTCCTTCATGACAGAAGAGGGCAGTCTTCACTCACAGTCAGGACTGACACAAAACACTCTAAAGCAGGTACTAGACACTCAACCTGCATCAGCTGTGGTGCTTATTTTAACAATATCTTCATTAAACATCTTTGATCATGTATGTGTTTAATTCCTTTAGTAGTAATGGTCACCAGTTATGTATAAAAACACCAAAACACATGGCACCGCCTTTGCTTTCCCTCTTTATACATGTTGGTCTAGTGCAGGTGGGATAAAGTGCAGCGTATATGTCACCGGTTTCCATTACCGGGGGTTGATAACTTCCTGTTCCTGATCCTGTGTGAGCTGATGGTGGAAACAAACTTAAAGTGTTGTGTGCTATGTACACTATATGGCCAGAAGTCAGTGAACACCTGACCATCACACCTATATTAATATTATATTAATAAAGTCTCTCTTATCTTATCTTATCTATATGAGCTTGCTGGATATCCCATTCTAAAACCATGGGCATCAATATGGAGTTGGACCCTTTGCGACTACAACAGCCGCCACTCTTCTGGAAGGATCCACAAGCTGTTGGAGAGTCTGTGGGAGTTTGTGCCCATTCAGCCAAAAGAGCATTAGTGAGGTCAGGCAGTGATGTTGGACGAGAAGGCCTGGCTCGCCATCGGTGTTCTGATTCCTCCCAAAGGTGTTCAGTTGGGTTGAGGTCTGTGCAGGCCAATCCAGGTCCTCCACACCAAACTCTTCTAACCATGTCCACCATGTCCACTCTGATCATTTTACCATCCAGTAATGAGTTCTGGAACAGAAGAAAACCGGCCAGCCAACATCTCCAATCATTTGGCTGGTGGCTGAAGTGAAGTTGCTCCCTGCCCAGCATAAGGGACAGGTTCATTCATGTAGGGGGGGTCTACTTTACAATGAATTACATGATAACCAGGCTAAGGCTACCCAACAGAGGCATTCACACTGATTTAGAATAAACACAAAGCAGCAAGTCAAGTCAAGTCAAGAACTTTATTTGTCACATACACATACATGTAGTGAAATGAAAAGTGGCAATGCTCACGGGAATGTGCAAGAGTGCAGTATACATAGTATTTACAGTAAAAAACCAACAATATTTACAGTATGAAAAAATAAAATTACAATAATTACAGTTAGAGCTCTTATATAAAACAACACAATATATACAGTAAGAGCACTTTTGAAATTAAATATCAAATATAAAATAAGAGGTTGATGGGAGAAATCGTATGAATGTAATGAGCTATAAATTATGTGTAGTCGTTACCTAAGTGTGTGTGTGTGTGTGTGTAAGAGGGGCAGTGTGTGGGTCTTGGTGGGGGCCCTGGTGAGGTCAGAGTTCACAGTCCTGATGGCCTGAGGAAAGAAACTCCGTCTCAGTCTCTCTGTTTTGGCAGCGTGACTACGGAGGTGCTTGCCTGACCGCAGCAGCTGGAACAGTCCGTTGTTGGGGTGGTGAGGATCCTTCATGATCCTGCAGGCTCTGGTTCTGCACCTCCTGGTGTACAAGTCCTGCAGGGTGGGGAGTGTAGTTCCAATACTCTCTGCAGAGCCTTCCTGTCCTGAGCGGAGCTGTTGCCAAACCAGGCAGTGATGCTTCCTGTCAGGATGCTCTTACAGCCCCAGAGTAGAAGGACTGAAGGATCCTCCGGGAGACCTTGAATTTCCTCAGCTGCCTGAGGTGGTAAAGGCGCTGCCTCGCCTTCCTCACCAGAGTGTCCGTGTATGTAGTCCATGTCAGATCCTCGGAGATGTGGACTCCCAGGTATTTATACCTGCTCACCCTCTCCACAGAAGTCCCATTAATCCACAGTGGTGAGTAGGTCCTCTGTTGTGCCCTCCTAAAGTCCACAATCAGCTCCTTAGTTTTGGTGACATTCAGGAGGAGGCTGTTGTTCTGGCAGCAGAGTGACAGATCAGCAACTTCCTCCAGGTAGGCCTTCTCGTCGTTGTCGGAGATCAGGCCCACCACCACTGTGTCATCCGCAAACTTTACGATGGAGATGGAGCTGAACCTGGCCACACAGTCATGTGTGTACAGGGAGTACAGTAGGGGGCTGAGGACGCAACCCTGGGGGGGATCCTGTGTTCAGGGTGAGGGGGTTGGAGGTGTGTCTACCCACCCTGACCACCTGGGGTCTGGCGGTCAGGAAGTCCAGGATCCAGGCACACAGGGGGGTGTTCAGTCCCAGCTCAATCAGCTTTCCAGCCAGTCTGGTGGGGACTATGGTGTTGAAAGCTGAACTATAGTCAATGAACAGCAGTCTCACATAGCCCCCCTCCGGCTGTCCAGATGGGAGAGTGTGGTGTGCAGTACCTGGGAGACAGCATCATCCGTGGATCTGTCTGGACGATAGGCAAACTGCAGCGGGTCCATGGAGGAAGGGAGGAAGGCTCAGATGTAGTCCTTTATCAGCCTCTCGAAGCATTTCATGACCACCGAGGTGAGGGCCACCGGCCGGTAGTCATTCAGACATGCTGGAGAAGCACTTAGGCACAGGGACAATAGTGGATCTCTTGAAGCGTTCATCCCCAGCGGTAGAACTCACTCCAGCTGCGCTAACGGTGGTGTTGTTAGCCGGCGAGCTAGCGCTGTTGTTGCTAGCCTCAAACCGTGCGTAGAATGCGTTCAGGTCGTCCGATAGGGATGCGTCGGCACTCACAATTGCAGGGGGTCTGCCCTGGTAGTCCGTTATAGTCCGTTATAGTCCGTAGCCCCTGCCAAAGGCGTCTGGTGTCGCGCTGCTCCATCTGCGACTCCACTCTATCTCTGTACCTCCTCTTGGCCTCCTTCACCGCCCTTCTCAGTCCATAGGACGCTGCCTTGTGCTCGTCCATGTTGCCGGCTACAAGACCGGAGTTGTAGGCAGCAGTGCGGCGTTCAAAGCGTCGCGGATGGATCTATCAACCCACGGTTTCTGGTTAGGAAAGGACCTAACTTTTACCGTGGGGACGATGGTGTCCACCAGTGTTGCCAACTTAGCGACTTTGTCGCTATATTTAGCGAGTATTCAGACCCCTCTAGCGACTCTTTTTCAAAAAAGCGACTAGCGACGAATCTAGCGACTTTTTCTGGTGTTATTGGAGACTTTTGGAGACTCTGACGTGAAAGCACGTATCGTTCTTACTCTTCTCAACGAGCAGCGGGTGCTGCCGTGGGCCCCTCCCCCGTCCCAAAGCACTCACAAGCGGCCCAGTCCTCGCGCAGCAGTCCCTCCCAGCTGCAGTCAGAGCACGAGATGTTCACCCCTCCGCGTCCAGACTGCAAATGAATCGCGCATGCGCGAAGCCGCCGCAGGCTGGTTTACAGTCAGGGCGGGATGTAAATGTAAAGAATCGACAGAAGAAAGTTAATTTGTAGTTCTAAACATATTTAGGGTGTTTTTTACTCACTTTTTGTCTCTCCCACGACGTTATTCCTCTCTCCTACAGCGTCCATTACAATTACATGCACATGGTAAATTATGCAAATTAGGTGATGCCTTCTAGCGACTTTTAGGACAGCCAATAGCTACTTTCCTTACTGAGGAGTTGGCAACACTGGTGTCCACTAGCGTGCAGCGTGTGGCACTAGCAGAACCACAAAATGTACAGCAGCAGGTACGGAAGTGATCAGGGAAGACAGATGAGAGAGGATCTTTGAAGTAGTACTATTTCACCATGATGAGACTACAACAGCTCTAAGATGTACCCCCAGTAGAACAGGACTACTGATACAACTGGACCTTTGGCTGGATACTAGATCCTTTTATTTAAACCTGAAACAGTAAATCATTGAAAGGAACCAGGTCCTGGTTTACCAGTCTGTTTCTCTGGGCTGAAGCTATCACAGATTTCTTGTCCCCTTCTTGAATCCGTTGTATCCATACCTCCTAAGAGGCTCTCTGCAGGTCTAGAGATGTTCTGGTCACTCGCTGTTGGCCTGCTAGTTTTACTCTATTTGAGTAAATTCAGTGAATCAATGTGCATTAAATAAAATGTAAACCTTCCAAGTCTTAAAATCTCCTTTTTCTTTAAGCAAGTGAAGAACTATCTGTATAGGGTGAGAGAAGTTCAAGAATGTTCAAGTGATATAGTCTTGATACTGTGATCTAGTTCTAGTTTACTATTACTACACAGTAGAACTCATGCAACAACCTTGTACTTTTGGGTACACAGTTCAAATAATATAAATGGTTTGGCTTTCTTCTGTCTCTCACACGTTTCCCTGCCTACCCAGCCAGTCATTCAACACTGATCCATCTGAGTATCGTCAAATAAAAACACAGATGAAAGAAGGAAACATTGTAGGACTTCACTTTTATTGAAGAATCTCTGTTACAGTGCAAACTCAGGTAGGTTTACATGATTTGGGTGTTAGTTTGGCTCAGGCGCAGATCACTCGGAGACTTCCTTCACGATGGTCACCACCCTGGTGGTCTTGGTGGTGCTGCTGCAGAGACACAGTGGGAAACAACCTCGTTAGATTTCTTGTTTTTATCGGGTTTCTTCAATTTACAGCATCTAGAATGGTTAAGTTACAACTGAAGTGGATTAGACTCGTCATGTCTGAAAAGCTGAAATGCTTAAAAATAGAATCTTAAATAAAAAGTTGAACCCCTCTACCTTGTAATTTCTCCGTCAATCAGCCTCCTGTACTCCGCAATCTCCAGCTCCAGCCTGGTCTTGAGGTCCAGCAGGGCGGCGTACTGCTCCCTCTGGCGCTCCAGGTCAGCCCTCAGCTGGCATAGCTGGTCCTCCAGGGCGGTGACCTGTCTCTGGTAGCCTGACAGCATGGCGGAGTACCTGCCCTGGGTGTCGGCCAGGGTTCCCTCCAGAGACGCTTTCTGTTGGGAGGACAGGCGGACAGCCGAGGCCATTAGTTCAACTGGATAAACTGAGTGTGACGATACGATACATCCAACCATGAAGTAAACAAAAAGGAGGATAAATAAACTACAAGCTTGATGATGAGCTATGGTGATCACTAGTGTGTGATCACCATAAAGCAAACAACCACCAGTTTAACCAAATATCAGTTGTATTTGTAGAAAATAAGTAATCTGTTTTTCCCCTTTCAGGATCATGTCCTCATTGAACTTACACCGGTCACCTGACATACCATGATACACACTTTGAATTTGGGCGAACTGAGTTCAGGTGGGTTGACCGTCCACTACATCTCTGGATACAATACTGAGACACACTGGATTCATTTACCGGACAGAATCAACCCAGAGAGATTCACAAGGCGTGCACACTGTCTTCTTGTGTTGATGCTGAAGCCAAGCATATAGTTCTCTATGTTAAACTGATATTTTACTCAGAACCATTTCCTCGTCTTACCATGCTCATTTGAGCTTGCAGCTCGATCTCCAGACTCTGCAGGGTTCGCCGGACCTCGGTGATCTGAGACTTGGACGACTGGAGGGTCTCGGTGCTCACAGCCACTTCCTTATTCAGCTCGGTGGTCTATGAATTAAAGCAAATCAGAAATCATTGTCATATTAGACAAACGAGCAGAATGCCTTAGCCCCCATCAAACACTACAGTGGCTGATTTCCCTGAATACTGTTTGAAGGGGGAACTAGTCGGTGAAATCATCTGTTGTGGTGATCGGTTGACTCCATGACACATGATTGAGAACCACGGCTCCAGCCTTACCTTGGCCTGGAACCAGGACTCCAGGTCGCGGCGGTTCTTGGAGGCGACGGTCTCGTAGTGCTCTCTGATTCCAGCCATGACGGCGGACAGATCCTCCTGAGGAGCAGCGTCCACCTCCACGCTCACCTGACCTCCCATCTGGGAGCGCAATGCTAGCAGGTCCTGCAGGAACACACACATCATGTTTAGTGTCTTTAAAGGGGCCCTATTCCTCTATCTATATACAAGTATGATCAAAGATGTCACATTTTGATTTGGACTTGGTCTTGATGAAAGACCAAGTTGAAATAATTAATTATGAAATAATTGCTAAAATCCTTCCAATCAGGCAAGTTAGCAGCATTTGTGCTGCCATGATATCCATTTGTTTTGCAGATTAGTTGTCTTTATTTTTTAGTTAATTTCCTTGTTCCATTTTTCAAGACGACTGTAATGTTTTATTATCTTTTCCTCCCGGTACCCTTTTGATCTCCCTCATCTTACCTCATTGTGGTTACTCTTCAGAAGTGCCATCTCGTCCTTCAGCGCCTGCAACTGCACCCCCAGGTCGGACCTGCTCAGGGTCAGTTCACCCAGAACCCTCTTCAGCCCGGCGATGTCCGCCTCCACCGACTGGCGCATGGCCACCTCGTTGTCAAGCCTGAAAAAGCACGAGAACGAGGAACGGACGCTTAAAAACCAAATGTCAAAATTAAGAAAAAGCAGTGGCCGGGCCTTTCCTGTTTTCAGCAAGGTGTCCCAAACTGAGTAAATGACGATTTAACAACCAATTCAATGACAGGGAAATACAGATTCACACTTACTTGACTTTGAAGTCATCCGTGGCCAGCTTTGCGTTGTCAATAGCCAGGTAGAGGCTTGCGTTTGAATGAGCGGCATAGTAGAGCTGAGGGGAGGAAGCAGGAGGAAGACTGGATGAACAACAAGCTAAACTAGACCTGACTTGAACTGTGCTTGTAAAATGCCTAATTTTTCTCTTGCGTGATGTGGAATATATACGTTGGAGCTTAGTGTTTGTTGAAGATTTTCCTATGGCGCATTTCAGTTTCATCACCAACATTCACTTCATTGTCATTAAGCTGACTCCGCTCTGGGGATGGTTTTAGGCTAGGGCGTCGCCATGACACGTGACCCATATCCCAACATTTGCTGAAGTCGATCGCCGCAGGGCAGGGCAGGGCAGGGCAGGTCACTAACAACCTGCCTGCTGAGAACTGAACGGAGGGGTTTCAGGAAAACGTCAGCAAGGCAGATCCAGATCCCGGGTCCTCTTGTTTTCAGGTTTCACTAACTGCTACGCCACTTTGACGCTGCTAACAGGTTTTCAAATATATATATGTGTTTTTAATTAAAATTTTCTTTCCAGTGTACGTGAGATTCAGCAGTCAGATGTTCAGGTACCCACTAGGTCCATCTGTCCTAACGTTTACATATGTGTGAAAGAGAATCTGTCTTTTGTCACAGATTGAAGTTTCACGACCCTGACATTCATGATCTTGGAAGGTCAGCAGGCTAACTCGCTAACCTAAATAACTTAGTATGGTTAGACTGTATTTTTTCAGTTAGAGCGCTAGGCTTCATAATATTAGCTCCTCTCTAACCTCGCGTTTTTTTTCACTGGGCTTGTTTAACATTTCTTAGACAGGAAAACTCAACCAATTACATTAATTCTGCCTCTGGGAAATGTTTCAGAATCACCCTCCCCACCCTCTTTTCAGTTCTGGAAACCAGCATGTGTGTCTGCTAGCTCGTTTCTGCTCTCACCTCGTCCTGAAGTTGTTTAATTCTGACGTTGAAGCTGGTCCAGTCGTGGGCCTCGGGCTTGATCTTGTTCTCCAGGAACTGCCTGATCTTCAGCTCTAGATCGGCGTTGGCCGTCTCCAGTTTGTGGACCTTCTCCAGGTAGGAGGACAGGCGGTCGTTCAGGTTCTGCATGGTGGCCTTCTTGTTGTCATCGATGGCATCGGACAGGTTGAAGGCACCTGCGCCGCCGGGGGCAGCAGCTGAGAGGAAGGCACCGGAGGCGTTGGAGATGCGGACACCAGATCCCCCTGCTCCACCGTAGACACTGCCAGCTCTCACGCCACTGGTGCGGCGAGACGAGGGCCCCATCGCCATGGAGTTCATTGGGGAGGCCATGTAGCTGCGGCTGGAGAAGGCCATTGCTGACAGTCGGTTTGTTGGCTGCTCTTGATGCTCTGGACGGAGAGGAGAGGACTGAGTGAAAACTTGCTGGAGCAGCAGCTCCCTTTATACCCCTAAATGGGGAAGGGGGAGGCAAGACGGTGGCCAGCTTAGAATACCAAACAGCCCTGTGGGTTATGCCTATAGCCCGGGGCTGAGAGTAAACAGGTTTTTACTCAACAGGTGAGGTCCAGCAGGTCCGATGGGTTTGGGAATGTAAGAGACACTCATCTTGTTGTCACTTTCTCCATTCTAGGTCCATCAGATAGGCTCGAAGGCTTGCTCCTGTCCCCCTGGGTGATGTCTCAGGAGGGTTTGGTAGCTATCAGAAGATGCTTCTTTACCTGATGGACTGGTCCTGTCAGTAATGTCAGTCTACACTCACAGCCAAAGGCCTGAACAGCCAGACACTCCCCCAATACCAACACTGGTGTGTCCACAAGTTGCTCTAATATGTCCAAAAAGATTTCTGGAACTCAGTAAGGAATGAACCTTGATCAAAATGAAAGAGCTTTGCTTCGGCACATTCATGCAAATGGTTATGTCCAACTGTCTGCTGTTTCCTACATTAGTCATTACATGCAAAATGGTTGAACCAGTTGTCATAATCGTGTCAAGCATATTTTCTATTTTCTACATTTCTATTAGACTTTTTTTTATAAATGTGTCCTGAATTGATGAATCTTGACTTTCACTCACACTTTTTTTCTCAGTTGCTGGCTCAATTCTCCAATGACAGTTGAAGTTGTCAAATCAATCTGTGAAATTCTTCACAACATTTTGTCACTTGTGCACAACAGAAAGAGCAGATGAACTAAGGATTTTCAGCAGGTTTTGCAGGTAATCCATTGTGTGGTGCTGTTTGTACCAATTGTTTCCAGAAATGCGCTTACTGTAATACTAATAATACTACCACTAATAATAACAATAATATAACAAATATAAAGTGTGTGTGTGTGTGTGTGTGTGTGTGTGTGTGCATGTAAGTGTCATTTCTCTTTCAAATGAAGTATGAAAGCTGTGATTTCTTTGCTCTTTGACTTGTCAGACCTGTTCAGGTAAGACCCAACCCTCCTGAGAGCCCAGTCGTAAAGGTCAGGTCACACACACACACAAACAAAAAAAACAAACAACAATGAAAATGTTATGAGGGTATTCCCTTAGTTGCAAAATAAAAATGGCATGAAATAAGTTTTGTTGGCAGTTCAATTAACAGTAACACCAAGACCATTAAGGAAATGACAAGGATGAAATTTCCTTGAGGCATTTTTACTTCCTAAGTTTCTCTAATGCTGCAAAAACAGCAAAGCAGGGAGGAAGGAGTTTGTTGACGATGATGATGAAGCATAATGATGCTGCAAGAAGCATCTTCCTACTGCACAACCACCACGGCAATGGGACTTCTATTACATGACACTACAGCATTACGTGAAGCATGTTAAAACAACATGAATCGATGTCGATGGGATGGAGGCAGTTACTGCCGATCTGTCACATGCTTTGAACACGTGAACGGGAATGTGCTATTCATTATCGACTCTAGATGAAAGGTGAAACGCTTCAACAGTCAAATCTACAGTTCATTGGACGTCCTGACAGATGACCCCGCCACTTGCTGAGCCAGGGGCATAACAAACAGCTTGTGGTTGGACGTCATTCCTCTGATGCTTCAAGGCCTCCTTCACTGCACAGAAACAGCTCAGGGGGCGTTACAGGGAGTGATCTGGACAAGGGATCTGGAATCCTGGGTAATCCTGTATTTATCCTGACGAGATCTTAATTCATCCACCATTCCAGCCTGTTGACTTGGGAGACGGGATAGACAGGTCACATGTGTGGTGCAGGCTGGGTACTTTCTGTCTCCTCTGCAGCTTTTAACGCCTCCCCTCCCATCGAATTGAATGTGAACATCAAATGTTTTTTTGTTTTTTTACAGAGAATACACAAAAACTGATTAGTTGAAGTTAGAGAGTCAAACTGAAACTTTAAGGTTAACTACGAGAGACCAGAAATAGTGGCCTGGCCTTCTTATGTCAGATTAGAAATCTCTTTGACAATATTTGTTACTTTCACATTGATGTTTTGTTCCTTAAACATATAAGACATGAAAAACATTCAAATTAAGATTGATTGTGATGCAGAATTAGGAAGAAATGAAATGTATACAACAAACAAGCAAACAAACATGCCTGTCTGTCTCATCCAGAGCAACTCAAACACCCATTTACACATTGATTGAAACGTGATGATTGACACAATTTGAAACACAAAAACCTGTTAGTGCCTCCACAGCTGAATGTGTAGAGGCACAGACAATGGCAGCATGAGGTGCTTTGTGTTTAGAAATCATCCATTAAATAAACAATGTTGCGTCCCCACCCGTCATTACAGTTCCACCTGTCCACCTGCTCCATAAATCAACAGCCTGTCATCCTGGACCCTGGTAGCGGTTTTGGGGTAAAACCGCCTCAAGGCAAATTTTTGAAACGCCTACACCCGGACCAGCGTGTTTTTAAGCCTGAATCTCCTCAGTCTTAACTAAAAAAAAAAAAAAAAGATCCACTGCATCGGGTGATCAGGTTTCAAATTAAATCTCTAAAGCTGCTCGTCTCTTCACGGTGACTTCTGATTGCGTTCATGAAAGACCTCTGAAAGCATCCAGGGACGTTCTCCTACGAAACATGGAGATTCATTATTTAGACGGCTAATTTTTGTTTTGTGTTTTGAGTTTAAACGTTCATTTCTTACACTGAATAAAACCCTCTTACTCTGATCTGTGGTCTGACCAGCGGTCATCTAACAGTGTCTAAGTACTGTGGTTGGGTATTTATCAACCGATCGGCTGTCTACCAGTTTCTGCAGTCTGCTGAAAAAATATCAAAACTTCCATACTACCGCAATTTAGTACAAAAGTACAAAAGGACGCAGGTTTTTTAATCACAGGACAACATGTCTCAAAGCTGTCTGGCGCTAACCCCAGCAGCACCCGAGCACCAGGTTCTCCCCACCCCACATTTTTAATCAGTCTGAGGAAAAAGATGTGTGTCGCTATAGATCACGGCTCATTCTGCGATCGCAACACTCATTGAAAACACACTGTACACTTTGTGCCGCCCTGACGGAGACCCCGCCACTTCCTGAGCCGGGAGCATGGACGTCATTCCTCTGATGCTTCAACGCCTCCTTCACTGCTCAGAAACAGCTCAGGGGGGCGTTATAGCTCCAACCCCCGGCTGCACCCCCGCGGACCTCCGTGGAGACGCCCGCTCTCCCACTCCGTTGCTCTCGCAGCTCGCGCCCCACGCCTCCGTCCCGGTATCGTGCCAGAAATGATCGTCCGCCAAAAACTGATTGACAAGCGATTGTCAAAAAAGTGATTGCAGCTCCCGCGGACGGCAATCCGTTTTTGGCGGACGATCAGTTTTTGGCACGACCCCTGTCGGTCACCCTGCACTTTCTCCATTCACTGCCATTCGTTATCTCTGTATAACTGCACCATCCATTCATTCACAAGCTGCTCTTACCAGTCCTTATAACGTATAATAGATATACATATATCTATCCGCTGTACATCCTGGTTCTATTTCATGTTTATTGTGTATTTTATTGTATTTAGGCCTTGTGTTTTATATTTTTTTATTTTGTTTTTTTCTGTTATGCTGCTGCAACCCCAGAATATCTTCAATCGATCGATCTATCTAGATATCTGTCTATCTGTCTGTCTGTCTATCTGTCTGTCTGTCTGTCTGTCTGTCAATGAGTTTATAGTTAAGCTTCCTCTCAGGCATCACCTGAAGCTGACATGGTTATGAGTTATCTCTGTGGCTGTCATTAAAATGTCATTGCTGAAGTGCAGAATACTATTTAGGCCTACAGTTGTTATATTAACAAAAACGTAGCCATCATGTATGTACCAATGTCATTGAGACACAGGAAACCTATGAATAAATGTGATTCTGATCATGCTTGTGATCGATTTGATACCAGTCGATTAGTTACTGTTCCATAGAGAGCAGAAATGCCACCACAGACACGCTGAAAACAGAGAAAACACAGAACTAATTTGTCTCAGTTCATCAGAAGTCTTTTATTTGTTGCTTTCTGAGAACGGTGGGCAGCATGTAGCCGATGTTTTCTGCTGCAAAGTTTCTTCAGGTGTGTTTCATTCAGCTTCCTCCACGCAGTCCTCCTCTCCGTCCACGACTTCCTTGGTGATAATCAGCACCTTTTTGGTGGTGGTGGCAGATGTACTGGGGTAAGCACAGAAACAATGGTGAGAAATTATATTAGCCTCATGCTCCCTCTGCAAAACCAGCTAATAGCCAACTGCTACACATATTTAATAAAAGGCCAATATTGTCCTGATATATCAACAAACCGATGTATCGGTCCAGCCCTACTCACTTGTACAACTCTCCATCCAGCAGCCTCCTGTACTCAGCGATCTCCATCTCCAGCCTGGTCTTCAGGTCCAGCAGCATCTGGTACTCTTGTGACTGGCACTCCAGGTTAGCCCTCAGCTGGGTTAGCTGGTCCTCCAGGCTGACAACCTGTCTCTGGTAGCCCGCCAACATGCTGGCATACCTGTTCTGGGTGTCTGCGAGGGTACTTTCCAGAGAAGCTTTCTGCAAGGAGAGAACAGGGAACAGATGGGGTGATTGCAGATTATTTTGACCTGGTTATGAAAGCCAAAATAAAGAAAATATGTTTTGTAGTTTTTGACTGGAGGCAAAAGATTAAAAGGACATCTTAAAAATGCATAGTTCATCTTAGCCCACACCCGTTCAACTTCATTTTAAGGCCAATGCTTGTGAATCAGCTCAGATGTCTTTCAGCAGAAATCGAGAGGAGAACAAGAATGGGGCCCTACCATGCTGAGCTGAGCTTGGAGCTCGATCTCCAGGCTCTGCAGGGAGCGTTTGACCTCTGTGACCTCGGAGCGCGATGACTGGAGGGTCTCGGTGCTCACGGCGACCTCCTTGTTCAGCTCATCTGACTGTAAAAGACAAAATGTCAGAAATCACCTCTATGGAAGATACAAAAGAAAATGCAAAGTGTCTTGTCATTGGTCTTTTTAGAAAGCAGTAAGATGAAAAGATAAAAAGCAGTTGAAAGCAGTCTAATTGAAAGTGATCAAGAGCAGATGTATCGATGAGACACTGGAGCTGACGAACTGAGAAGTTTGCAGCCAAACTGATGTACGGTGTTTTGCCTATTCATGGTCAGATTAACATGACTGAACTGGGATCCAGGCTCCGGTGTTCATCACACAAAATCTGATATGTCTATCACTGTTTAATGTTTTCTAACATCGGAGGTCTCCAGCCTTACCTTGGCCTGGAACCACACCTCCAGGTCGCGGCGGTTCTTGGAGGCGACAGTCTCGTAGTGCTCTCTGATTCCAGCCATGACGGCGGACAGATCCTCCTGAGGAGCAGCGTCCACCTCCACGCTCACCTGACCTCCCATCTGGGAGCGCAACGCCAGCAGGTCCTGCAGGAACACACATCAGGATGTCCCGGACATTAATTGGTATCTTTGATATCCATTCATGCTTTGTAGGGCAGTGTGGATGAACACATCTACTGAATGGTTTGGTATGTTGTGTGATACGTTATAATCCATGCCTCATTTCATCCCTACCTCTTCGTGGGTCTTCTTCAGATAGATGAGCTCCTCCCTCAGCCCCTCAATCTGCATCTCCAGGTCGGATCTTCCAAGCGTCAGCTCATCCAGGACCCTCTTCAGCCCAGCGATGTCTCCCTCCACCCCTTGACGCATGGCCAGCTCGTTCTCATACCTGTACAACATCAGACCACCAGTGAGCAGATCAGCACATCTGCTTTATCAAATAATTGCAACAGTATGAGCAACAGCATTAGCCAAGGGGAGCCAAACAACCACAGCTTTTCAGAGCAAAGGTACCGACCCGGCAAACAAGAATGGCGAAGAGGGAACTCTGCTTAAAACTTAACTGGCTAACATGCTAACTTAGATAGCTATAGGCTAGTATTGCTAGTTTGAACTTGGAAGGTCAGCTAGGCTAACTAGCTAACCTAAACTTATTTTTTCAGTAGCAAGAGTGTTAGCCTTAGTACCCCTTGTCTTTTTCACTGGACTTCAGTCCATCATTACTTGGTTGGCTGTGGTTCTTTGGCTCCGCCCATTGAGGTTGTAACTCAACCAATAAGATTAATTGTGTTGTAGCTATTCGTGTACTCACTTGACCCTGAAGTCATCTGCAGCCAGTTTAGCATTGTCAATAGCCAGGTAGAGAGCTCCATTTGTATGGGTGGCATCGAAGATCTGAAACAGGGTCACATGGGTCTCAGGTGCTGTTTCCTCACTGATTCCTTCTTTAATGACTTCTTATCTAGTGGTGTAGTAAGAGTATACTGACCTTCTCCCTAACCTAACAACTATTTTTCTCTTCAAACTATATTCTATTCCAGTTTACGCTTCACCAGGGAGGGAAATACCAGACACCGGCCAAACGGGCGTAAATATTGGGTATGGCTGGCAAGTTTGTCTGCTGTGGGTTCAAGGTTCAAGGTTCAAGGTTCAAGGTTTTTTATTGTCATGTACACAACGTTCACAGAAGCAAAAGTGTGTAATGAAATTCTTGTGTCTCTACAACACCTAACGCTAATGCTAAGACAGACATAATTTAAAAAACACAAGAAATATAAGCCCTATGTCAGCCCTATGTTCCCTCAGCCCTATGTTCCCTCAGTGGGTCATATGTGGGTCATTATTTTGCAATGTGTAGAGGGTGTGGTGAATGAAACAAAGTGTATACCAACTTCAAAGACGTGCTACACAATGATAATCCATAATATGAGTCTGCATATTATGTAAAACAATAGCTCATGGTGCCCGGTGGAGCTGGTCCATTTGCTTTGCATTGTATGGGGCGTGGCTACATCAGTATTCAGCCTGTAGGAAAAGTAACGGTGGCATTCATTCTGCCTCTTTGACTGTGCTGCAACTGAATCCTGCTCGGGGATATTATGTCACTGACCTTAATTCTACTGAGGTCTACTGAAGACTATTGTTCAGGCCAAGCTTTTTTCCCCCAAAGAAAAGCTTTGTGTAAAGATGAATGAGGCGTCTTCATTTTCAGACTGCATTCTTGCACTGATGAAATCCTGCCATGACCTCATATTTCTAATCTCTCTTTTGTACCTTTAAATCTGACTTTGTTACACCGTGGCCCTTTGAAACAGTTTAACTAGGAGAGAGTAAATCAGCTGCAACTCTGACATTGATTATTGCCCTTTGACCCGTGGCCTCACCTTGTCCTGAAGGTTGCTGATGACAGCCTTGTGGGCAGAACAGTCGTTGGCCTCAGGTTTGGTCTTGTTCTCCAGGAACTGCCTGATCTTCAGCTCCAGATCGGCGTTGGCTGTCTCCAGTTTGCGGACCTTCTCCAGGTAGGAGGCCAGACGGTCGTTCAGGTTCTGCATGGTGGCCTTCTTGCTGTCAGAAATGTCGACGGCATCGGACAGGTTGAAGCCAGCCCCACCGCCGGCGCCAAACCCTGACCCAGCGGAGAAGACTCTGCCAGCGCTGGAGCGGGAGATGCGAACCCCGCTGCCCCCGGCACCAGCGTACACGCTACCGGCCCTCATGGCGCTGATGCGGCTTCCCCCGGAGGACATGTAATTGTGTGAGAAGGACATGGTGGAGGTCTGTCGGTCTGTCGGTCTGCTCTGGATGGAGAGAAGAAGACTGAATGGGGAAACGGTCGAACACAACTCCTTTTATGCCAAAGTGAGGGAGAGGAAGCGATGGTTTCGTCAGCCCAGCCCCAAATGCCTGGAGGCAAGAGCTTAGGAAAACACACAGCGAGACAAAGAGAGAAGTGACAGACGTATCAGAGGTGGAATCTCAGGTTGCACAATGAACACTGTTCTCCGCAGTATGTTGGATTGGGCTTCTCTGTTTGTTGTGGTGTAGTCTTTCTAAAAATGTGTTTCATGTGACTAGGAGGTGCAGTTTGTTCAGGTGTGCTTATCCTCTTTTGTAATTTGTCGTCTTTTTCTGTTTTAGATGAACGTACATTTACAAGGTCTAAAGACCCCCACCGCCCTTCGCCCTTCCCCCTTCCCCCTTCCCCCTTCCCCCTTCCCCCTTCCCCCTTTCCCCTTCCCCCTTCCCCTTCCCCCTCCCCTCTGGCAGATTCCTTTCTACTTGTGTAAACTTGTCTGTTCTACCTGTGTAAGACATGATATGGGACCTGCAGGGCTACAGCAAAAAGAACAAGAGCTTTTCTCTGTCTGGTGTTATTGTGTAATGATACAACAACGTCTTTTGTGTCTGTTCTTCTTCTGCTCACTCTGACAAAAAAAGGAAAGAAATTGGCTGTAATTTATTTTTCCACAGGTTTACAGCGACAGAGTTTAATGTGAGAGTTTATTGAAAATTGTTTTTGTGACAAACGTCCGATGATCCTTTCATTATCGGTTGAGGTTTGCCTCAGGCGACATGTAGACGAGCACAAACGTTGGGAGTCACCGCGGTTATTGGGCTTCTTTCAATATTGATCCAATAGGAAATTAATGTCTTGTTTATTTGGCCCATTGTTGCTTTAAAGTAGAAGATTAACTTAAAGGTCAGAATAGTCCAAGTTTTTATTGGCTGAACAGTTTTATTGGGTCAAATCTGGTATGTGGTATGAATGTGTCCCCTAAAGCCCAAATACTCACTGCAGCCGACTACCAACTCCTCTTTCTTTCTTTCTTTCTTTCTTTCTTTCTTTCTTTCTTTCTTAATGGCTTACTGGTTCAAATTCGGTTCAATTTCAGTGTCTCTGCAATTTGAGCTTTTTTTTTTTAGCTTTTTGTTCAGTGAAGGTAGCAAGTAGTCTCTCCCTCAGGAAGCAGTATTTTAATATGGTTTGCATACGCTAAGTAAATGGGTGAATAATGAATGAATAAATTCTCCACTCTGTGGATGGATCTGCAAAGTGCATGTGTTTTGTGTTTTGGGGTAATTTCCTGTAGCCGGTTTGGATTATGTTCTCACTCCGAATGAATCGCACTGCAAGATGGTCGGTTATTTGGTGCCACCAGAGTTCAAATGGCATCACTCTTTGTTGAACTGCAGTCAATGTTTCTGACTCTGATTCTGAATGTTTGGACAGGAAAACACAACAGACAATGTGTTAAGTTTCAACAATTTTATTTGCCCTTCATCTCTGAGAGACTTGCTGGTGTTGTGGGCCAGTGTTGAGATGAGAGCACCCTGGTGGTTCTCACAGGGTCTGGCTGATGACCTCTGAGCTAGTGTTGACCACTCGGCCATCCACCACCTCCTCCACGATGGTCACCACTTTGCGTGTTGTGGAGGTGCTGGAAAGACAAATAGCATCGTCAGGGTTTATCGTTCTAGGAGGTGTTTGGTTCATCTTTTAACTTTTACTCCTAAAAGCAAATATATAATTGCAACAGTGAGATATAAGTGAGCAACAATTCAAAAGTGCAGCCATGCAACACTAAGGTATCTATTACATGGTGGCAGAATGCTGACAAGGGTTTGATGATTTAAATTTTCAAGTATTCAATGTTTCTCCCATAAATGTATTGTCAGGGTGGAAAAGCCTCAAAGAATTTAGACCATCATGGGACACTAAAACTCTCCAGACTGATGAAACTCTTTTAGGGTTAGCAGCTCTTTAAGGCACCCTACTGCTAACTGTTGTAGTTCTTGAATCTTGCACTGAATGTGAGGCCTGAGCTCTGAATGTCAGATGGCAGTATGTGACACCAAGACACCAGGACACATTCCTGTACTTTCATTGTACCTTGGAAAATGAAAAGGTTATTCTAAAAACTACATCTCACCTGCTGCTCGATTCTCCGTCCAGCAGCCTCCTGTACTCGGCGATCTCCATCTCCAGCCTGGTCTTGATGTCCAGGAGCATCTGGTACTCGTGGCCCTGGCGCTCCAGGTCGGCCCTGAGCTGCACCAGCTGCTCCTCCAGGCCGGTCACCTGGTTCTGGTACCCAACCAGCATCATGGAGTAGCAGTTCTGCGTCTCAGCCAGGGTGGCCTCCAAAGACGTTTTCTAGAGGAGAGCGATGGAACAACCAAGGAATCATTTCATTTGAATTCATCAAAGTAACGAGGTAGATTTTCTTCAGGATTATAAACTCATGGTGTCAGAAAGATGCTTTGATCAACTTATTGTGAAATAATTGAGCAATTATTTTATTAGAATTAGCAAATGGCTCAGGTTTCAGGTTCTGTTGCTAATCTGTTGCTGAATCAAAGCTGATCCCTCCCAGCAAGCATTTGAAGAACGGCGACATGCAGGAGGAGGCCAAATTCAACAATTCAACATTTCACAAAAAAAATCATATTAAAACAGCTTTGGAAAGTGTTTTGAATACCATGAATACTGATACCATGAAAATATCTTGGTTCCAGTTTCATACAACGATGCAGGTTAGCAGATTTATTTTTTATATTTACACAGGGATGTCGATCAACATCTATTCTGTCGGATATCCCCAAAAAATAGTGAAATAAAAATGATTAACAGCTCAGTGATTGGTGGATTACCATGCTCAGCTGTGACTGCAGCTCGATCTCAAGGCTCTGCAGTGTGCGCTTGGTCTCTGTGATCTCTGACCGGGACGTTTGGAGAGTTTCTGTGTGAACGGTGACCTCCTTGGTCAGAGTCTCGCTCTGTGGAAAAAGACCACGGTTAAATACAATATATATAGCAAATAATGAAACTGGCTTGAGCATTGTGAGATCCTCCAGCCACCAAACTGCGTCGTGTTACCTTGGCCTGGAACCAGCTCTCCAGATCTCTCTGGTTCTTGGCGGCGACGGCTTCGTAGTGCTCCCTGATCTCAGCCATGACCCTGGTGAGGTCTTCCTGAGGAGCAGCGTCCACCTCCACGTGGACCTGGCCGCTCATCTGGGCTCGCATGGCCAGCAGCTCCTGCAACAACACACGTACAGGAAATGTTAACCTGTACAGAGTTTCCCCGCCTGCTAAACCGCGAGACACCGAACTGATGCCAAAAAGGGTCAGGGAAAGGATTTGGGATATCTTGACTTATGTTATGGTTATGTTGCCAAAGTGTAAGTCTATGGTGTAGAAGGTAAGGTTAGCTTTGCTATATGGTTTAACAATGTTCTGAATGTGGGGTACTTGAGGACTCCCCATTCACTAGACGTTATCCTAAGTGGAGAATAAGAATGGCTACCCTCATCACAGGTTGTGTTCTCACCAACCAACTTCTCAAGAAGTTGCGTTACAGACATGGTTAGCTCAGCTCCAAAGCTGATGACCCTCAAGGCACAAAGACTTGGACCAGCTCAGTCATTCAGAACCCACTGACCTCCTCGTGGTTCTTCTTGAGGAAGACCAGCTCCTCCTTCAGCCCCTCGATCTGCATCTCCAGGTCAGACCTGGTCAGGGTCAGCTCGTCCAAAACCCTCCTCAGCCCGGCGATGTCCGACTCCACCGACTGACGCATGGCCAACTCGTTCTCATACCTGCACAGACGGGGAGAGTTTTTACCTTTGTTTAAGCTGACCGTTTGATTAAGAGTGTGGTTTTGAGGGAGAAAGCCTGGAGACAGCCTTGCATGTGGAAAAGAGAGGAAAGCAAATGACAGGAGAAAAGAGGCGATACGAGAAAAGGCATGTGAATGGACTCAAATAACTAGTCTATTGAAAAGGTTTCCTCTAGACTGGCCAACCCAGTCAACGAATAGCAACCAGAGGCCATCTATGGTCACCATTCGCTGGTTAGTACATCATACTTTTGACTGAATTAGACTCCTGTATGACTCCTGGATTATCGTACTAAGGGCTGAAGCATCAAATCATGTGTATTGGTAAATATCACAACAGCATTTCTGCCACCAACCACCAAGATGTCCCCACATTAATAAATCTGAATCAAAAGTCTAAATAATTTCACTCACTTGACCCTGAAGTCATCAGCAGCGAGCTTGGCGTTGTCGACGGCAAGGTAGATGCCAGCGTTGATACAGGTGGCATGCTGGATCTGGAAGAAAAAACAACAGGGGGGGGTGTGGTTACCCTTCATGAGGTTTTACCCTGCATCACTGTCACTACGCTGTTTAGAGAGTAGTGATAGTAGTGGTTGGTTGTTGGATCAGGTGACACGTGGTGGAAAATCATTTGAGGAATGTTATGACCTTGTTTGTTTGCTTGCAAATTTTCATTTGCATCCTCATTTTTCTTTTTTTTTATTCTACCAGTGAAGTTTTCCGAGTGCTTTCTCATACTGACTTCATCACCGCTCAGTTCACTTACAGCATAACAAAGATATATTTAGCATGTTCAACAGGCATGGCGTGCCAAGACATCATGTATTAGCCTCGGGTTACAGGTGAGTATAAATGCAGCTTTCTCTTGATTTGGGACTTCCATATAACAGAACACTGGTGCACTATTGGTCTAAGTTTAGTTGAATTATATGGGTTGAACATTTTCTGACATCTTGGGCTTATGAAACCCTTTCAAAACCCATTCGATAAACTCAAAGGTCAGATCAAGGCTGTTGTTGACATTTGGGAGACTCAAGGTTGCCTGACAACACAGAGGAAGAGCCTGGTGTTTCACAGTCTGTTCATATCACCAACCTGCTGTAGTTTGGCATTATTGGAGTAACATGATGAGCGTCATGAGACAAAATGGCTCAGTGTCAGAGGAACGTCAGCCAACAGGTGAGCCTACCTTAGCCTGGAGGTCACTGATAGAGAGCTGGAAGGCGCTGTAGTCTCTGGTGGTGGGGGAGGTCTTGCTCTCCAGGAACTGCCTGATCTTCAGCTCCAGATCGGCGTTGGCCTTCTCCAGGCTGCGGACCTTCTCCAGGTAGGTAGCCAGGCGGTCGTTCAGGTTTTGCATGGTGGCCTTGTCGTTGGTGGAAATGTCACCACCGCCAAAGGCAAAGCCGCCAGCCCCTCCAGCAGCACCACCACCGAAACCAAAGCCAGCACCTGCACCTGCACCTGCACCACTACCGAAACCATAGCCACCACCTCCAGCTGCACCACCGACGGCGTAGGACCTGGAGACGCTGGAACGGGAGATCTGAGTCCCGAAGCCTCCAGCACCGCCGGCTATGCTGTAGGATTTCCTGCCCATGCTCATGCGGCCTCCAAGCCCGCTGGACTGGCGTGTGCTACTGAAAGACCCTGTGATGCTCATGTTGTCAGTGTAATGACGATGATGATGCAGGAGGCTGTGTTTCTGATCTGGCTGGAGAGGAGAGAGTGAAGAGCTGGGGGCAGAGCTGTTTTTATACAACTCAAAGGTAGCGTGTAGCGTGAGGGAGAGATTCTGCCAAGTGTGGGAGGAGGCACCTGTCCTTGTTTAACTTATAAAAAGCCTCTCAGGTTCATAGAATGAAGTTAATAGGACGTGGGTGTGGCAGCGAAATGTCATATCCATCCATCTCCTGTCATGCCAATGTTCATTTAACATTAAAAGAGCAAAATTATATAACCTGCATGTGCTGAGGGGCAAGCCCGGGCCTGGCTGACATTTGATTTGCATTGAGTTGAGCTCATACTGAAAACTGTTTTGCACTGCAGCATTTGGAAACTCCTGGTGTGTATTACCTGTGACGCAGGTGCCAAACTGGTTTAAAGAGTAAACCAAAGAGTAAGACAAGCCCTTGTTGGCGGCTGAAGCAGATTTAAAGCCCTGCCTCATCCTGGGTAAACAGCGCTGACAATAAACAGGCTGGTCAGTATCGTTAAGATCAACAGAGGAATCCAAGCTAGTGTTGAATCACATCGTAAGGTCTACTGGTAAATCACTAGTATTATGTAAACATGCATTATGTGTGGTGAATTTTTACTTAAGCCTAGTAGCTCAAGAGAGATTATTTCACTTAAAGGTGCTGCATGTAGCGTGTCAGAATCAATAAATCATTACCACATTAAATTATTATTTTAAAAAAAAAAGAGCATCACTGACTGACTGGCAGCCTCTACCGGCCTCTACTTGCCTCTACCTGCCTCTACTCTTTATAACAGGAAACAACGGGGTTTATGGGAAATGTCTCAATGTGGAGAAACACTAGCACTAACAACACTACTGGTGTGAGATAGAGGCGACCAGTCGTCTCCTCCATCTCTTTTGTTTACAGTCATTATACCAAACACCACCTGACGAATGACACCGTAGATTTATGACGGTTTGGCCTGATGTGTTCATTTGGTGTTTTTTTTTCATCATTCTTATAACGTTTGAATTGGCACAAGGGATCTCTCTCTCTCTCTCTCTCTCTCTCTCTCGCTCTCTCTCATTGGAATCAGACCTGAAAGCTCCAAACTTATTCCCACAGCAGGTGTGTTTTTGTGGCCGCTGTTTGTAAGCATGAAAATGTTCAATGCATAAATAAAAGATTCCTACAACTATCATCTTTAAAATGAACATTTCATCCGAATTTACACAAACCTTCATCCAAAGAGCAATCGTAGTTCTTCCTCAAAAATGAATGAATATTGGCTGAATATTATCATGTATGTCCATGCAATGTCTTTGTTATGACCATACAGAATGTCATGTTGCATACCGGCTATATCGCACCGTAATCACCCCATGCTGCTTTCAGTCTACCTATCTACTGACCTATCGCTATCTATGCTATCAGACGCCGGTATTTTGAGAACAATCGACATTACCTAATGTAGGAGGCACCATAGGGGTCCAACCCTTTAGGATCATAGGATCCCACTAGTGGATCCTGCACAGTTTCTACTATTTCTTGTTGAGCTGGATGGCATGGTGGCTCAGTGGTGAGCAGCAAGAAGGTCCGACTAGTGAAGAACCATGAGCAAAACCTTACCCATACCTTCATCCCATACCTTACCCATACCTTGTCTGGCAGGAGAAAATGATCCTGTCATAGTGAAGGAACAATTTTCACATAATTTGTGTCCACAACACGAAATCTACGTTTCAGTTTGTGTTCATGTCAGGAACTTTTGTGAGACTGCGTTGAGCCGTTTGGATAGGAAGATGGCTGATGGCTGTCAACACAGATCTCCTACACCTCAACCTCTCATATGTAAGGTGTTTTATAAGTGACCACCAAACGACGTATGTTATGTCATATCTATCTTTAGATTCAAGATTCAAAAACTTTATTTGTCACATACACACACGGGGTGTTGCAGTGAAATGAAAAAGTGTCAATGCTCAACAGGAATTTATCAAAATCTATTTGCAAGCCTAAGGCTCCTAAAAAGACACAACTCATCAGCAGGTACAATAGCTTAATGCAAGCACGAGCAAACACTGAACCGCTGTGACATTCACGCCATGCAGCTGGCGTTGACTCCCACCTTGCTCCCCCCTCTCCTCCCCCTCAAACTTCCCCCGAGGCAGCCTGCCCTGCCTAGAAAACCTGCTGCAGCTAGCCCAGCATCCATTAACCTGTCAGGCATGTTGACATTCACTCATTCTCAGTGACCTGAATTATATTACCTGGAATGGTGAAGTTATATAACGAGCAGCCCGGAGGCTCCGCCCCCCTCACCTTATGTGAAGGAGCGTCTGGTGTGGGAGAGGCACATGTTGCTTCCAACGAGGGTTAATGGGTGAATTTAGCACTTTCTGTACAGCCTTAAAACAAATGAATCCATTTTTTTTTTACCTGATAGCTTCCCTTATAGCTTCCATTCGTTTTCTGGGTACCCACTAACAGAAGAGCACCCGGCTCCTCTTTGAACAACAACATGTTTGGCTTGTATTAACCTAATAATCCAGGTGTAAATGTAAGGCAGGGCTAGGCCTAAAGGAGGCCACTGATTTGTCATCTTTGACTCACCAGTATCCAGATATGATATTTGGTGCGTTGTGCCTTATATCTGAAAATATACCTTTTTTTTTTTAATGTCCCTGGAGAGGTGTAGGGGTATAAACACAGGGAGAGGTCCTCACTATAACTAAGGCATTGCAGGGCACTCTAGTAGTTAGAGAAACCAATACATCACAGATTTAATCCCCACAATAGCCAATGTGTCTCAAGCAAGACACTGAACTGCTACCCGGTCAGCTAAGAGCCTAAACTGCAGTAAAAGTAAAACAGACGGTTTGAGACTTGAAATGTCTTGAGGGAATGTACTGCAATGGTCGTACACCACCAGGCTGAGGTCGAGGTACATTCAGTCACATAATGTGAAGTGACAGCCGGAAAACCAGCATGATTTATACGAGTTCAGCCTTAAAAAACAGCCTGCAAAGTCAGTCTAGGGTGACAGGAAGTCAAATTCAATTCCTCAGAGGTTATTTTTTACAGTTATCTAGGGAAGGTTTACTGAGCATCCATGCTCCACCCTGATTCACATACAGTTGCACATGGGTCACACTAAATGTGGGTCTCCAGCGGGGATGCACAATTAATCCAAAAACGGGCTGCAATGGTGCTGTGCTAACCCCAGCCCAATCCCCTTCCTCTTGGTGCATTCTCATTGTAAGTCAGTATAAGTCAGCTAAAGCCCTGAAACATACGTGTCATATAAAAAATGTTCTGAGGTCAGAGTTAGGGGGAGTTTCTGCCCAGGCAGGTAGCAGCAGGTCTCACCACCCCGAGGCTCAGAGGGCTGGAGGACGAGACCTACACGTCCATATATCCCAGTTCATATTGCAATCAGCAAAAATCAGGTCAGGGTTGTTTAGAAAGTACTTTCAAACTGCAAAAACTGTAAAAATACACCAGTCTTATCAAATTCCCGACAATATCGTGTCCTAGTCCCCAGAACTGCTGAGCTGTGACACTCTGAGGGAGATTCCTGGGCAGGGAGTGGCTGCAGCTGTCTAAGGTTTCTACCAGAGCTGAGAGCTGAGAGAGGTCCGGACTACAGACCACCCCTTCATGACAACCTAAATCCCAGGACACCTTCATCATCATCATCATCATCATCACCGTCAGTGTATGATTTTGTGAGGATGCGTTTATCCAAAGTGATCCCAAATTGGGATGGAAGTGCTGGAGGTGCTAACCCTGGCAGGGGTTCCTGTCCCGAACCGTCATCTTGACCTCCATCATTATTGTCGTCTTCACCTTCATTATCTGCGTTCCTGCCATCGTCATCAACTTCATCTTCACTTGTCTTTGTTCCCGTTTTCATTAACAGCATCACTATCATCCCCATCACCTCCACCACTGGTGTCGGTACACCACCACCACCACCATCATCATCATCTTGAAGATAATCTAATAATGGATAATAATCATAATCATAATCATAATCATATATGAAAGCGGCTTGTGGGGTGGATTTGTTAAGCCAAGATCCCTACAGGCTCCAGGTCCCTGATCCTCCTTCTTCTCTCCTTCTGGTAGTGAATAACTTTTAGCGTGACTGATTCTGTTCTTGTTGATGTACAGTACAGTACAGTACAGTACAGTACAGTACAGTATAGTATACGGCTGTATGTTGTTTGTTGGCAGCACTCTGTCATGATGCTGCTGTCTTGGCCAGGGTTTGAACAATGAGAATGATGGGATGTTGACTCTCAACGGGACTCGCTGGTTGAAAAAAGTATACATACAAAGAGATGGTTGGCTCTCTTCCCCCGTTTTGATTATTTTTGCCTCCTGAGCCGACCTGGCCTGAAATTCACGTCAATATTTCACACACAGATGATTCCATAATTACTGTGATACCAAGACAGAGTTGGTTTCGGCCGAGGCGCTCGTCACCCACCGCAAAGTTTCTACTCTTTTAAGTTGATGGTTATCGTCTCTGTGAGCAGCAACACTGCCAACAACAACAACACATCACACAGGACGAGCTGACGCCGCATTGTGGTTTTGATTATACTAACAACAGGCCAAGGTGGACTCGCACAGCAGGTTTTCCCACCGTGCACCAGTCTGTGTCTCTGTGTGTTTTCTACACACTTTGGTCCGGTGCAGGTAGAGTGGAAGCATGCTGGTAAGGTACATAAAGAGAGTACTAAAGAGAGTACTGGCCTGTTTTCACTGGGATCTGGCAGGGACGTTGGTGACACACAACATACAAAAGGGTGGCAATACATACTGTACATGCTGACAGGTTAGACGTCTGATGGTGGAGGTTCGTCTCTGCAACATTTGATCTATTCATTAATTGTTCAATAATGTGAATTCATTTGAAGGTTGTTATCAACCCCAGAGTTTCTCCGTCATTGAATAGATGTGTTGTGTCAACCTGCCTGAACAAGCTGCTAACCCTAAAGGGATTTCATCATCCTGCCTTTCAGTAAACCGTGGCTTCAATACAAACATGTCAAAACCCCAATATAGACCCATAGCAGGCCCAGCATGGTACTCAGTAGTAGTAGTAGTAGTAGTAGTAGTAGTAGTAGTAGTAGTAATAGTAGTAGTGGTATTAGTGGTAGTAGTATTAGTAGTAGTAATAGTATTAGTAGTATTAGTGGTAGTAGCAGTAGTAGTAGTAGCAGTAGTAGTGGTAGTAGTAGTAGTAATAGTAGTAGTAGTATTAGTGGTAGTAGCAGTAGTAGTAGTAGCAGTAGTAGTAGTAGTAGTAGTAATAGTAGTAGTAGTAGTAGTAGTAGTAGTAGTAGTAGTAGCAGTAGTAGTAGTAGTAGTATTAGTGGTAGTAGCAGTAGTAGTAGTAGCAGTAGTAGTAGTAGTAATAGTAATAGTAGTAGTAGTATTAGTGGTAGTAGCAGTAGTAGTAGTAGCAGTAGTAGTAGTAGTAGTAGTAGTAAGTAGTAGTAGTAGTAGTAGTAGTAGTAGTAGTAGTATTAGTATTAGTGGTAGTAGCAGTAGTAGTAGTAGCAGTAGTAGTAGTAGTAGTAATAGTAGCAGTAGCAGTAGTAGTAGTAGTAGTAGTAGTGGTGGTAGTAGTAGTAGTAGTAGTAGTAGTGGTAGTAGTAGTAGAAGTAGTAGTAATAGTAGCAGCACAGACTGGGTACTCTGAACCCGTCAAAACAAACAGCAGTCTGTGTCTACTAAAGGCCTCTCTGTTGTTGAGGTCAGTAACAGCCCGGGCCATACAGTAGTACTGTAGTACTGTGTATAGTTGTAGCCTTCATCAAAGTAATTCGTCTTGCTTTAGTTCTGTAAACACTGGTAGCCACGGTAGAAGTACCTCCACTGTGTATCTACTCTGTACTGCAGCTGCATTCAATGGCCCACTGTGCCTTCAGTGGTGGGCAGCGTCTGATGAAAAACCATCAGATTCAAGCCGACAGGATTTGTTGGCCTTGGCAGAGTGGCAGGTATCGTTGGCGTGGCGACATCCTCGTTAGCGAGCTGGCTTTGGCTTCCTGCCTCCATCACAGCGTCTATTGTGTGGGAAGAGGAAGCGAGTTACGGTGACTGAAATGGAGTCAAGCCTGGATTAGTTCTCACACTCTGAGATTCCATGGAAAGGAATCTATGAACTCAATCATTTCATGGTATGAATGATGGCAGTGTGTGCGTGTGTGCCTGTGCATGTGTGTGTGTGTGTGTGTGTGTGTGTGCGTGTGTGTGTGTCCTCCTCACTATTTCTTCTGAGGCAGGCTCTGTTCCAACACGCTTTTTTGCAAAGCCCTCTGGGAAATTCCATCATGCACGCTGTCAGGCCCGTACATGCATGATGGGTAACAGACTTAATCACTTTCTCCTGCAGCTCCTTGTGGAATATCCAAACCGTCAAGACATAATGCAGTAATAGTAGTAGTAGTAGTAGTAGTAGTTAGTAGTATTTTCTCTCTAGCTAATAAACACACAACATTTTCTTGATGCTGCTGAGGACGCTACATGTTGCATATCATCCCTGCTGAGTTACGAAACAACCAGACAATGAATGACAGTTGAGGTGCACCTGAGCAAACACGTTGAGTTGAGGTGCACCTGAGCAAAGCACTTGTGGCTCCCAGTGGCCAACAGTAGGAGGCTGTGGTTTCACTGGGCAGCACCCACCATGCATGATGGTGCAGAAAAAGTGGTGGTGATGCAGCAAACATAGTTGAGGAGAAGTTATGATGCGACGGCCTGCACCAACGTTGAAAACCTCAACGCCGTCCATCGCTGCTTCCTGCATCGATTTGTGTATTAAGGATCTAAATGTGTTTCTGATGTCAGTTCACAACTTTTTCCAGTTGTTTTAATATGAATTCTCCCACTGCAATATTGTGTTGTAAAACCGTGGCTGTCTGTCAACGCTTTTCTGGGAGAGCATGCAACCTCACTCAACTTCCCCTGGATAAATGCACGTTATAAAAGCTGCTGCATGTAGATACTGAAAGGTTGGCTTCGTTCCTAAACCCATAAAACAATCATAAATCCGTCAATGATTTAAGAACCGTCATGGCAGAGAGCTGAAGAGGAGGGCTGCACGGTAGCCCCCCCCCCAGTCCACCTGGTTTCCTCCCACATTCCACAGACATGTCGTTCGTTCCAGGGTGTTCCCCCATGCCAATGCATGCTGGGATAGGCCCCAGCAGCCCCCTGTGAGCCATGAATGAAAAGTCTTTTGAGGGCAGATACTGAACCGTTGGATGCTTTGATAAAACCAGAAGATACTTCTGCACATTAATTACATCACTTTATACAATAAGGAACAAATATGGCAGCAGATTAGAGACGTAGGGAGAAGAACGGGGGTCAAGAATGAGATGACAGAGATACATAGAGATATATAGATATGAAAAGATATGAAGAGAAAGAGAGGTATATAGATAAAGATAGAGAATACATAGAGATACATAGAGATACATAAAGATATATAGAGATACATAGATAAAGATATAGAGATACATAGATAAAGATAGAGAATACATAGAGATATATAGAGAAAGATAGAGAAGTATATAGGATACATAGAGATACATAGAGATACATAGAGATACATAGAGATATATAGATAAATGTGGCGTTGCAAGAGAAAGAAAGTGGTGTTGGCAGAAAGAGAGTGAAGGTACAGGCAAACCGGATGGACGGGTCTCAGGCTCTCTGCTGCCAAACTCCTGTCAATCAAGCCACGCCTAGCTGGCGCCAGTCCCGCCTTCCTGCTGCGCCAGAACACTCCTGTGATAAAGCCTCCCCCGGTCCTTCAAACCATGAAGACCGACTGCATTTTAGAATCAGCATTTTCATTTTTCTTTCCTGTTGCTTCGCTCCGTGGGTCTGAATACAAATGGAAGAGTAAAAGAATGAAGACATGAATGACTGAATAAAATCCCTAGGATCACAGGCCACAGCTTGTATGCGCATGTCTATTTTGTGTTTATGTGCGTGCATGTGCTTGTTGCAAGTCTGTCATTGTTCTTATGTGATTGTTGTTCCACTGAATCGTAAAGTAACCCATTGCCGCTGTCCTAGTGTTAGTGTTGTGTGTGTTGGCATGTTTTTGTTACATTAAATAAAAAAACGTGAATCTAATCAGTCAGAAGGAACTGCTCCCTGCACAATTCATGGCTGAAAATACTACAAAGGCAAGCAAGAGCACTTTTGTGTGTTTCAAAGGTCAAAGATGATTCAAAAAGCAGCCAGGCGATAAACTCTGAAGAGGTTCATCAAACACGCTACATGTTACTGCTGCTTGGCTGCGAAGGGCCGAGTGGCGCTACTGCACACCTGAGTGGCAGCTGTGGTTGTAAGAGGTACAAGTCATAAAACGTGTTCCCACGCTGTGCCTGTAAAACATTCCTACAGTGAAACGGTTGCAGCTCGTCTACGATCTACCCTACAGCACAGCAGGCTTTCTGCAACGTCTTTGAACAATCGATAGCTGAGTGTGCAGTGACTCTGCAGGCTGCAGCCCTCCAGGAATATCATGACATCTTAAGCAATGCTGCATTCACAGTTCATCCACACACACACACACACACACACACACACACACACACACACACACACACACACACACACACACACACACACACACACACACACACACACACACACCTTGCTCTAGTTCCTCTCTTTATCTCTGAGGGCTTCATGGGTGGGTTTTGGTATGTGTGAGACCTTCTGACCCTGACATACATCACAGAGCAGCAGCGAGGAGAGGCTGCCATTAAGGGCTAATCAGCTGACAGCATGACGAGGGAGTGATTTGTCACGGGCCTCTCCCATAAGTAACACATGTACCACAACAGGAGGGGCGCTAGCCTGAAGGCCAGAGAGATGGTTGATGTTTAAATCCTCTACAGATAACAAGGAGACGCTGAGCAGGGGCCCACCGCTGCAGTCCTGGAACAATCAGGGTAATCATTCACCCAATGTGGCGTTTGGCGTTACCCCGGCAACAAACTCAACGCTGCCAGTTACTGACTAGCAGTGAGAAGCTTCTGGAAGCCAGTGTTGATGTGATCCGATCACTCAACCCAGCGTTAATCAGCCTCAGTTTCCCAGAAGTGGCCAAATAAAAAGGAAGTCGATGGGATATTGTTATATCTATATTTTTATATGTATATTATATATATATTTTATATTATATTATTTTATATTATTTATATTTTATGTTATTTAGATATTTCCTCTTTCTGTGTCAGTGGGCAGACGCTGCTTTAGATTTTGTTTTCATTGATTGTTTGTTTGTTTCCACTTAACATAATTTAACTTAACTTAATTTAACTTATATTAAAACAACCTTATTGTTCAGCCAAGGGCGATTCATGGGCGATTATTCAATATATTATGATGAAAGGATCTAAAGGATCGCTTTTGAAGCGCAGCAGAGTGGAGACATCAAGTGGAGGCAGGTCTGTTCAGTCCTTCAGTACCTACTCGGCGTGTCCTAGGTTTGTGATTCCTGTCAACCACAACAGAGGTTCTCAACCCGGTCAGGAACCCCCCAAGTGTTCACAAGATGATTTACGGAAGGTGAAAAGTTTCTAATGTCCAAATTCTGCAGTAGGCAACTTTGCACGTTGGCGGCTCCAAATGGCAGTGAGTTGTAACTGTTAGATTTGAACTTATATTATTTATTTGAACAATACCCAGAAATCCTGTAAGGCGAGGTCAGTGAACTGCACACGGCACGCTCATGTTAGAGATACCAAAGATACCAAAGAGGGAAACATCTAACGTTGGTCAGTCCACCTCTCTCTGGACGAAGCCTCTCTGTTGTTTGGATTTCACTCCTCAGTTTCAATTCATCACTTCCAGATTTCCCGCCAGCGTCCATACCCAACATCAGAATATAGTTTGAGCAAATAGGGAAAATCTACAGCGTCTCTATTTGTGCGGATGGGACTCTATTCTCTGTTGCAGCGCTGCTTTGTGATTTCAGACTGACTAGTCGGTGTGTTTTTACATTTCCCGAGTTCAGCTTTGAGTTGAGATGTTCTACTTCCATGATCGATAAAATAGACAAAAAAGAGAACATTTTCAAAATAATCATCATTTGGGGTCAAAGTTCACCATCCACTGTGTTTATACCTGCGGCAGGTATGCAGGTAGGTGTAGAGCCAGGGTGTCCTTGAGGTCCAGGACAGCATCAGCCCACGGACGGCTGATGTCGAGGGTTTGACACCAGCTCCTGTCCAGCGATGCGTGTCAAGCTCCTCCCACTCGCTTACCTTCCCTGTCACTCTCCACTCTATCTATCTAATCATCTCTATTATTGATCATCAATCCCCTGTCGTTGTAGGACGCTCACTCATTTGACCCGTGTGACTCCGCTGCCATCTAGTGGTTTGACGGGACCTGCAGTTCAGTGACAACTCAACCTCATTACAGGGTTCCTACACATTCAATGACTTTTCCCAGACTGTTCCATGACATTTAGCACCATTTCCATGACCAATGGGGCGGCTGTGGCTCAGGAGGTAGAGCAGGTTGGCTTCTAATCAGAAGATCGTAGGTTTGATCCCCAGCTCCTCCAGTCCACATGTCAAAGTGTCCTTGGGCAAGACACTGAACCCCAAATTGCTCCCGATGGTCAGGAAGCACCTTGCATGGTAGCTCACTGCCATGGGTGAATGAGAGGCATACAGTTGTAAAGCGCTATGTAATGCAGACATTGTCAGCTATGTAAATGCAGATGTGAATTTCTGCTTCAACTATCTCTCAGGACCGATACCATCAGGACATTTCTGATCTGGGTTTTTATTAAATTTTAAATTTTATTAAGTTTATCAACAAGCAGCCAAGCTGGAACATTCAACATTTAAGTGGTTGGGGAAAAGATCAGCAACACATTTACATGACATTTCTAAAACTATATGTACCAGTTCAATAACTTTTCCAGACCTGAAAAACAATTTTTGGATGACATCTGTTTTCTATGACCGTTGAAACGCTGCTTATTACAAACCTGCTGACACCACTAGTTTCAGTTACGCCCCCACCAACTGCCACTGTTTGAATTTCTTTATTATTCAGCTGTCTCATTACTTAAGTTATGTATTATTTATTGTTTTAATCCATCTTCTATTTACCAGCCACTAACTCACTTACTCGTGTTCCTGCTGAGTTTGTCTGGCACAAAATCTGAATCTAACCGGTCCTGCACACGGCAGCCTATAACAACCTGACTCACTGCCATCAATTACAAACAGGGTATGGGTTATTAATCAGCTTTATTGGTCAGAATAGAATTTACAAAGCAGATATTACAGACAGACACCGGCCAGACAATGAGCCGAGGTTTAAACCTGAACAGACGTGATTCACAGATTATGGGAGATTTATTTTGCCAGGAAAGACCTAGAAAACTGAGAATGATAAATAAACTGTGAAACAGTCAAGCAGGGCGGCTCAGTGACGCAGCACAGCTTATAGGTTCCAGTCACCAAGACATAGCATATCTGACACAAACAACCTGGTTACTCAGTGGTACCCGCTCCAGCACAACGCAGGTTTAAAGGGAAATGCATCATTTTAAATATTCACATTCAGGAAGGAAAACAGAAGAAGGTGAAAACATTAAAACAGGAAACAGTCGTAGAGAAACCAGATTTAGAGCTACTGGTTTTTAAAGGGTAATACCACACAATTAAAGAATTCACTGTACTGTATGATCATGAGAGGTTTGAGTATATGTGTGTTATAGAAGGTTATCAGTTGTGTTTTGGAAATTATGAGCTGAATATTAGATAATGTTTTTTATATATGTTGTTTGGAATTAAACCATTTTCCTATTTCCTTCCCCACTTGTGTGTGAGTGGGTTTAGACAAGTGACGTCTACAGAGTTGACGTGAACGCGGTGGCCCGAAAGCGGAATGTGGGTCGCCGGCAAGTTCCTCCGTTAGCCAATCAGAGGCGCATGATGTCATCAAGGCCGTCAAGGTCATTGCCCGTGACCCTGCCCCCCGTGGTCAGCCAGCGCTGGACACGAGGACTGGTAGCTGCAGGGAAGGAGACAAACAGAGAGGGACAGAATAAACTGGGAGGCAGAAAATGAAAAGTAAGGTCATCTTCCAGAGTCCCACCTTCCTAATAGATGCCATACCTCTTATCCCTCCTCAAATCCTTCTGTGTGTGTGTGTGTGTTCACTTACACATGTTTACCTGCCTATCTGTGAATGCATGCATACTAGTTTGGGATTCTTTTAACTAACTCGATTCTCCCTGGCTGTCGGTTCATGACCGGTTAATTTGATTCACCTTAAAAAGTAGTCTTGTAGCCAACAGCACTTTGGCAACAATGAATAAACAAAAAGAACATTTGATAATTTGTGGTTGATTAAGCCTATGTCTTGGAGAGCAGCCAGCCAAGGTTTTGCCAAGGTAGGCAGATAACTGGTTCCTCTTTGATGCTCTGTTGTCTTTAGCGAGAACCAACAAATGAGCTTGTTGTGTTCAAAGGCACGTAAACTTCAGAACTGTGCAGAGACATATGACATTTGGATTCAGTTCTGTCTGTGCATCAGGTCAGCTTTTTCATGTTAAATTGTTGTTCAAATGAATGATTGTTATGTGAATCAACTCATCACTGATGTTTTTGAGCTTGCATGCACGCATTCCTGTGTGCTTTTGTCTTAGAGATGATGCACTGATGTGAATGAATGCTGTTACCTGCAGCCTGTTGCTGCTGCTGCTGGGCCCTCTTGGCTTGTCGCTGTCTCTCCTCGCTCCTCTCCTTTCCCGCTGCTGACATCGACAGGGCCGCCATCTTGCACACACTGATTCGCTCTTTATTGGCTCCGACTCCACTGCCCGTGTTCCTGATTGGCCTGTCACTGCTGCTAATTACCCTTCCCCCCGTGCTATTGGTCCTTCCTGAACCGGAGGAGCCGCTGATCCTTCCCCCAGCATGGCTGCTTAGTCTGTCACTGCTACCTTTGCTGCTGAGTTTACCTCCACTCCCAGCGCTACTAACTCGATTCCCGCTAACTGTAGCACTGCTGAGCCACCCACCGCTACCACCGGTGAAGCTAAGCCTCCCTCCAGCCCCAGGGCTAGGGGCTCTGTGACCGCCAGTCGTTCTGCCCGGTCGCCCTCCACTCCCCACACTGCTCATGCGTCCACTAGCCACACTGTAAATGGGCTTCGACTCTCCACTGCCTGCACTGCCGATTCTCCTAGAGCTGCTTACTCTGGGGCTAGCGGCTGAACCGCTAAGCCTACCACCACTACCTGAGCTACTTAACCTACCACCGCTACCTACACTAGTACTACGCCTACCACTGCCACCTGAGCTACTTAACCTACCACCACTACCTACACTAGTACTACGCCTACCACCACCTATGCTAGTACCACCACTACCAGCACTGCCGATTCTTCCCCCACTTTCAGTACTACTACTCCTCTGGCCACTTGGTGGACCACTCATTCTACTACCAGCACTGGTACTGAGTCTGCCGCCACTATCGTTACTTCCACCATAAACTTTCCACTCCCCACTCCCTCCACTGAACCTCCCACCTCTAGCGGGGCTGGTAGCCACTGGCCCGCTAACCATGTCTCCACTTCCTGCACTGGTTAATCTAGCACTACCAGGCAGGCTGCCCATATGTCTAGTGCTGCCACCGTAAACTATCCACTCTCCACTGCCATACCTGGCTCTTACTTGTCCTCCAGTTGTAGTGGCAGCTGCTACATCGCCATCCATACCAGTGATCAGTGTTGCTGAGTTAGCAGCTACACCACCAAAGCTAGTGGCAATGTTACTAGCCATGCCACCAAAGCTAGTTCCTCTAGTAGCACCAAAACTACCAAAGCTAGCTGATTTACCAAGCACAACACCACTGTTAGCTGCCGCGCTGGCAACCTGGTTATTCAACTCGTTTCCACTATTGGTGGCACTGAGTTGCCACATCCCACTGCCCATCGGGTTAATGGCAGGCTCCTCCCTGTCTCCGAGGCTATACTTCCTATACCTGTCCCCTGGACTGCCAACTGGACTTGAGACCCCTTCGCTATCCCCAATGCTAGTATTTTTGTACCTCCCTCCTGGACTCATCACTGCCTCTGCACTTCTCCTATTTAGACCTCCAAAACTGAGGACTTTGTCTCCTATGCTTGTCCTACAATACGGACCACCCGGACTGACTACCTTCTCTTGAGATCCTACACTGCTCCTGATAAAGCCATCTCCAAGACTGCTACTCTCTCCTGGACTGGTTTGTCTAGTGCTAATGTCTTTACAGCTCAAACGAACTCCACTTCTCACATAGCTCCCCATTGATCCAGAGCCCCAACTGTTCCAATCCCTCACTGGACTGGTGACATTGGCAGCTCTGTGCTCTCCTGACCATTTCTGATCTCCGCCAAATGATACACACTGGTTGTCTTCTTTTGTCGACAGAATGTATCTCTCAATTGGTTTCACAAATGCATCTTCCTCTGTTGGACTCATACATGCTTCTTCATCATTGGGGCTCATGCATTCTTCTGGTTCATCTGGACTCAGACACCCCTCAGCCTCAGCTGGACTGAAACATGCTTCTTGGTCATCTGGGCTAAAACACATTTCTGGGTCATTTGGACTCAAAACTGAATATGGGTTTCTTGGGCTTACACGGTCTTCTGGGTCATCCGGGTCATCCGGACATACTTCTTGAGTCATTAGGTTCAAAAACACTTCAGCCTCGACTGGACTGAAACATGTTTCTTGGTCCTCTGGGCTAAAACACATTTCTGGGTCATTTGGACTCAAAAATGAATCTGGGTTTCTTCGGAGTACGCAGTCTTCTGGGTCATCCGGACATACTTCTTGAGTCATTGGGTTCAAAAACACTTCAGCCTCGATTGAACTCGAAAATATTCCAGGGTCTGTGGGACTCAAATGACGCTCTTCTGTGTCTGTTGAACTTGACACCACACCAGAGTCTGTTAGACTTGTACATCTGTCTGGTTCTAATGGACTCAAAGGCGTTCCATGGTCTGCTGGTTTTACAATCTCTACATTGACAGTATTGTCCATCTCACTGTCTAGCTCAGTAGTGACCACCTTTACACTGTCAATAACCTGGCAACCATCTTCTGTGAATGGATATGAATTAGGAATTTTCTGTCTCCCTGAAAACCTGATTACCATCACTGATCGTTTCCTCTCCCCCATCTCTTTCTTCTCCCACTTTCTCTCCCTTGTCTATCTTTTCTCCCTCCTTCACTTTGCTTCCTACTTCGTCCTGTCTTACCTCTCCTATTTTCATCTCTTCCCTCTCCAAATGCCTCAAATTCACTGTGTGTTCAACTTCACTCTCTGTGAACAGATTCTTGTTATCATTGGGGCTATAAGATGCAATAGTTTTGATATAGGACACTGTATCTGCTTCCTTTATGCCCCCCTCGCTGTGGTTACTACTGGAAGCATGGCACAAGGATAGACTCTGCTCTAATTTGGGAATGGGAGAAGCACCTTCTTCCTGTCTTGTGTTTGTTTCCTCTCCCTTCTTTCCATGTTCTTCCTTTCCTACCTCCCCTAAGATTTCCCCATCCAGCCCATCTGTCAAAATCACTGCACTTTCTACACCCTGTGTAGAAAGACTCTGTTCAGATTTATGGACATAAGATGTGGATACACTATGGGACACTGCACCTGCATCCTTGACAGCTTCTTTGGTATGTTCAGTACTGGACAATGTCAATAGACGTTCAGTTACAGGGATGTGGGACATTGCACTAGAATCCTCTAGACCCTTGTCAGTGTATTTAGTAGAAGTATGGATTGTCGATATGGTCTGTTCAATATTGGGGACATGGTGGACTGCTTCCTCCTTTTCGGTCTCTTCAATATTTACAGTACCTGTTATATGAGACACATTGATGACTTTAGCCTCACTATCTACCTCTGTGACCTCAACAGTACTAACCTCCATCCCGTCTGCTGTACCAGCCTGACTTCCATTCGCCACAATCCACTGTACTTGCCCTTTGGTGTCATCGTCAGCATGGGTATCAGCTCCTGTTTCTTCCCCTGTTTCTATCTTGTCAAATGAAGCAGCCTTAATTCCACTCTTCTCACTGCACTGTGTCTTTCCTGTGGCATTTGTGTCATCTGTCTTTATGACTTTTGGACTCTTTATCAACAAATACACAACCTCTTCAAGAAAAACCTCAGTACAATCGATTTCATATGAATTTACAGCCTCTCTCACAAGCCGGCCCTCTTTCTCTACGTCTGAAGCCGTTCGTGAACAAGGATCTATGCTGGTCATCTCTTTTACAAAGTTTATCTCTGCTTTACTAGCCTTTAGGCTGTCTTCTTTGATAGTTTGTGTGCCAGGAACTATCCTGCTCATTCCTGTTACAATATTTTCCTCTGGTTTAGAAGCCTGGATAACAGCATCCTCACCTGTTTTGGTGATCTCTGTTACAGTATTCATCCCTGGTTTAGTATCCTGGGTACCAGTTGTCTTGATAGCTTGCATGATAGGATCTATGCTGGTGATCTCAGTTACAATATTTATCTCTGATTTTGTAGCCTGAACACCAGCTGTCTTGTTAGTTTGTGTGTCGGGAGCTATTCTGGTCATTCCTGGTGCAATTTTTATCTCTGGTTTAGAAGCCTGGATAACAGCATCCTCATCTACAGCCCGGCTAATCTGAGGCCCAACGATTGTACTAACTGTTATCGATTCCCTCTGTTTGCTGCCAAGAAGAGCTCCTATGCTCGCTCCAATGGTGTTTCCTCTAGCCTCACCCTGCCTCTGGCTCTCAGATAAGCCAGTCAGAGTTCTATTGTTAATCAGTGTCAGTGTTGGGCTCTTTGGTTGTTTGCTATGGACTTCTGGTGCAGTGTTCACCAGATCTGACCTAACAGTTTTCTCTGTTTGTGGGTCTCTAGTGACGGCCTGAACTGTCCTGACCCCAAGATTTGCTCTCTCAGCACGGGCAGTGTTATCTAGCATGGCTTTGCTTTGGACGGCATTGCTGTTAGTTGAAGCACTGTGAGATGCCATGAAGTTGCAGCTGGAACTTGAGACCCTGTTGGAGACAAGACACAGAGTTGACAAGGTGTTTGCAAGTTTCATCAACTTCAATGTAAGACATTTTAAGACCTTTTAATGCCAGTTTAAATGAAATATGAGACCAATTTCAAAACGTGAACATGAAAATAGCAATGAAGACCTATCAGAATGTGATCTGCATGACCGGACTGATTTCTCAACAGAAGAAAATGCTATATTTAACAGTATTCAGTCCTGACACTCATGTCAGGACTCATAGCCATTACAGGGATCAAACTGAGTGACGCTTTGGGGTTTGGGATGGTCACTCTAACTGCTAGGCGTCCCTGCCACCCTTTTATGAGCACATACCCGCCACTCTGTACATCCAGCAGCCTCCAGTATTCTTGCATCTCCTTATCCAGGTTGGTCTTGATGTCCAGCAGGGCCTGGTAGTCTGCAGCCTGTCGACCTGTAGCCTGCAGCACCGAATCCAGCTCCATCCCCAGACTGGCTGCTCTCTGCTGTAGACCAGCCAGCTGAAGACTGAAGTGCTCTGCCAGCTCCAACTCAGTGTTTTCCAGCAACTCATTCTACAGACAGACAGACAGATATTGGTATGTTGTCACCAGTATAACAAGATACAGCATTCTATTGGATGAGAGAAAAAACAGAACAATGTTTTCCAAAAAAAAAAGATTTGCACCTTGAGTTTGGTTCTACCCACTAAGTCACGTTGGGGGGTGCAATGGCTATTGGCTGTAATGGTCGAGTGGTTGAAATGCACTGGGGTTTTGCTGCATTGTTTGAATCCTGCTCATAGTGCTGTCAGCCAAATCAATTTATTGAGAGTGTAAATCTTTCTGGCAGTTTCCAAACTTCTGCTGGAGTTTGCAACCACACCCTCCAGTTTAGTTCTGATTTGGTGTGGATCTATGTTTTAGTTATTATGACACTACGAGCTGATCTTCTCTGTGCGTGAAGTCTAAGCCTAACCCCTAGTCTGGGGGAAGACCATTATAATGTTCCTAGACCAAAGACATGGAGCTGATGTTTACTGTACCTTGATGTTTACTCTACCCTGATGTTTACTCTACCTTGATGTTTACTCTACCTTGATGTTTTCTCTACACTGATGTTTTCTCTACCTTGATGTTTACTCTACCCTGATGTTTACGCTACCTTGATGTTTACTCTACCTTGATGTTTTCTCTACACTGATGTTTTCTCTACCTTGATGTTTACTCTACCCTGGTGTTTACTCTACCCTGGTGTTTACTCTACCCTGATGTTTACTCTACCCTGGTGTTTACTCTACCCTGGTGTTTACTCTACCCTGGTGTTTACTCTACCCTGATGTTTACCCTGTGTCCGACTGTAATAAGAACAAATCTGACACGTACCAGCATGGTTACATTTAATGTATTATTAACTTGTGACTAGCCGCACCTATCAATTTAATTCGGGGACGCTACCATGTCATTTAATATAGCACAGTTAGACAGATGCTTTTATCCAGAGCAGTACTACGGGTGCCATGGAAATCCCCAAATTGACATCTGGGGATCTGCAGCGGTACGACTGACACGTGTGGTAGAATTTATGTCTATATGTCGTGTCTTATGTCTTAATCACAATATCCCAATCTTTCTGTTAATAATTGTGTTGTACCCATCTCTAGTGCAAGTATGAGGTAATCCTAACTGTTACATTACTAAGAGCCCATACTGAAGGCCGACCCCATGAGAGATTCAAGAAACCTTCTCATACCATACATATCATTTTGTCTAGGTTGTAAATAACCTTGTAGATGTTTTAATGATGATGAAACTACCCCCCCTCCTGTCTTTCCCTTTATAATCACTGTTCAGACAGTTCTCTGGTAGAGATCCGCATACCATACCCATGTGTGTGTATCTCTCCTGAGCGCTCAGTATTGTATTGTATTGTATAGTATTGTATTGTATTGCATTGTATTCTGTGTGCTAATAAATGTGCTCATGTAATTCATGATTGAAAGACTTCTGTCTAGATCTGTATTTATTCAACACAACGCTTGGGAAATGGAGGTTCCAACTTGCTCTACCCTGCTCTAACCATTACGACACAGCTACAGCTGTCTGGGCTCCACGCCTGTTTAATATTAATAATGTTGTCAAGCATGCTAGCAGTGCTGGTGCCTGGCTGTGGGAGCCACGAGAAGCGCTTCCCCTGGGAGGACGAAACGCCCGGGGGGATTCATGAGGTTTGTAACTGTGCTGAATATGTTGTTTCTGCACGATACAATACTGCAATTATTTTGAATTTTATGATTGAGATATGAACTGTGATGCATGCGGCCACATCTTGTTCTACATCATTTTGCTTTTCAGCTATTAACAAAAGTTTTGAGACTGAAACATTATAATTCCTAGGATGTACTTTGTTTGAAATGAAAACTGATTTGTAGGATTGTGGTTCACAGAGGAGGATTTCCCCACTCTGGGATTACCAATTCTGCAGATTTGGTAATCCCAATTATCTGAGACACTTTGCAGCTCTAACAATTTGAAAAGGTTTTTCAATTAAATGTGCAGCCAACGTTATTTCATCTCACTAGTGCCTGTAGCTGTGCCAGCTCTCCCTCCAGGCTCTGTGTGGTTCTCCTCAGCTCGTTCAGCTCTGCTTGGACGACCTTTGACCCCGACGGACAGCTCGCCTCCGGAGAACTCAGCATGGACACCTGGGGTCAGAAAAAGCTCCTTAATGGCTACTTTTGTAAAACGCCATACATATTGTAGGAATCAGTTTTATAGAGCTTGCTGTGGATACACAAAACACAACCCTAATCTCTCTGTATTACCAAATAATATTATCAAGGAACCATTCCTTTGGTCACAAATGGGAATTTTATTCTCACCTGAGGAACCAGATTCATTAAAAATAATTATTAGTTTTGAGATGCACCAGTAATAAACCCATGGCCCAAAAAATACATCATCCTCCCACTATTTTCCCAGGTTGTTGACATAAGAGGACATGGTTGATGGTTGGTTATTTGCTGACGTGTCTAAATGAACCATCGTCTGGACTGAGGTTCTCCTGTACAGCGTACCCTACCTGGCTGTTGAACCAGTGCTCGTTCTGGGTCCGGTTCTTGGTGATCAGCACCATGCTCTTCTCCCTGAGGTCCTCCAGCTGCTGGTTCAGGTCCCATGACTCAGTACACTGCATCTCCACGGCAACACCCCCTGACACCTGAGCCAGGAGTCCCCCTATATCCTGGACAGATAGACAGACAGACGGACAATCACAACAACCACCACTACCAGTAACTACAGTTACTATTACTACTATTACTACTACTACTACTACTACTACCACTACTACCACGACTAGCGTTACTACTACTATTACTGCCACTATTACTAGTATTACCACAACCACGTCGTCTACGACAACTACTAGGTTGTCGTAGACGACGTTAGGTTGCTATGTGATTAATGGTGGTTGCTAAGTGATTACTAGTGGTTGCTAGGTGCTGGAGATCTCTGGTCACAGTGGGTGGTGGTACCTCCTGGTGCTGGTCCCGAAGCTGCTGCAGGTCCAGTGTGTGTGAGCTGACCAGACTGTGGAGCTCAGGGAGGCTGCAGACCTTCAGACGCTCATCCAACAGCCTCAGATCCCTCAGGTCGGCCTGCAAGATCCCACAATGCTCTCGCTCTTGGTCACACCTGGTCGCAGGAGAGGATTATGGGATACATCTGGATGTGAGTGTGTGTGTGTGTGTGTGTGTGTCCACTGTATGCAGCAAAAAGTGACTAACCTGCCACTGAGATCGAAGACATCCAGCTCTGCACTGAGCAGCTGCAGTTTCACCTGGGCCTGAACTGTCTCACACTCACTGATCTGTAGGAGAGACAGATTATGAAATATGTGCCCTTATTTTTAATAGTAGAGGTAATAGCAGCAGCAGTAGTAATAGTAATTGTAGGAATAGTAGTATTAGTATTAGTAATAATAGTAGTAGTAGTATTAATAGTAGTTATAGTAGTAGTAGTACTAGTAGAAGTATTTTCTAGACATATTGAAGAAAACTGAAGAAACAGGTAGACTGAAGCAGATAGAACAGATAAAAAAGAACACAAAACAAAAACAAAAAAACAAAAAAAAGAACAAAAAAAGAACAAATCAAAAGAGAAAGAGAGAAAGAGGAAGAGAGAGAGAGAGAGAGAGAGAGAGAGAGAGAATCCTACCAATGTTTCCCTAGAGCTTTTCGTGACACTAAAGACATTGGGACCATTGAAACCAATACTGATGGACTTCTCTGATGGACTTCTCTGACGGCTGAACAGTGTCTGTGTCGTGTTGTCGTGACATGTTATTATAGCCGTTGATCCCTGACATTTGAATCAAATGCTCTTAAATCTGCCTGACAGGCTGACAAGTCCCGACCTGGTCTGACCTTCAGCAGACAACCAGAGAAGCTCCTGACTAGTCAGAACCAGCCTGACCCGCCCACTGTTTCCTCTGGGCTTCAGCCGGGGTCATCTGATCTGGTTCTATCTGGTTTGGTCGTACAGCTAAACTGTTATCTGTTTTTTTTGGTTACTGTGTATATTATGTGTGTATTATTTGTGTATTATGTGTATATTGTGTGTATATTATGTGTATATTGTGTATGTTATGTGTATATTATGTGTATATTGTGTATATCATGTGTAGATGCTTCTTTTCTGTGTGTTTAACAAAACGTATCTGGGGTTCAGTGTGAAATCGGTGTCACTGACATTTTGGCTGCATATGAGTAATTGTAAAAATAAATTAAAATAATAATAATAACTTTAATTTTTAGAGTGCCGTTCAAGGTACCCAAGGCACTTAACAAGAGAAGAGAGAAGAACTAAATAAGGTGAAAAAAACAAACAAAAAACACAACGACTAGGCTAACAAGTAGGAAGACAATATGACAAACAAAGGACAAAAAGGCAAAAAAGCAAAAAAGGGCCACAGGGATAAAAAAAATGAATAAATAAATAAAAGGGAAATCTAGTGCAAAACGGGCGACCTAATTTCAATTTCCTGTTTCTGTTTGAATGATTTGATTCTTGCTCTGCTGTGTTATTAGGAAAACGTCCCTTTTGCTCTCAACCCTCATCATGCTGTTTGGTCATCTCTACAGTCACTTACACATACAGTCATAGTCACATATTTTTAGTGTTGGAATTGAACCTGGCAGGGTTCATGGCTTGCTCTACCCAATGAGCACCACACGATTACACCTGCACCTGTCTGGGTATCTGGCCAGAAATGTTATTTCCATTGCACAATAGATCGTTTCAGCCGAGCAAGTCGACTAAACACACAATCCAACTTTCTGCGTTTGTTTTCTTGCTTTCTGCTGATTTTCATGCTTAGGTATTTATAGTACTTGTACCAATAGTCACATTAAAGTATAGCTGTTGCTGTATTTGTACTGATTGGCGTATATGTGTATCCTGACCTCCGCCTGCAGCAGGTAGACGGTCTCTAGGTGTCTGTCCACCTCTCTGAGGTCACCGCGACACTTCCTGTCCAGTGCCTCCTGGATCTGCTGCTCCAGCTTCTCATTGGCTGCCTCCAGGTACCGCACCTGCATCCACCAATCAGAAGGGACAGACAGTGAATCAGAAACTGTACTGGTCTACTCAGTCCTGCATTCACTCCGTGTTTTTTTGTACATGTATGTTGTCGAATGAAACAGCAGCACTGAGAGCTGATTGGCTGCAGCGGTTTGGCCTGCTCAGTCTTTCCAGGTCTCCTGCCAAACTTCTGCCACCCCAGTACCAACATGGAAACCAACTCCTCACTCCTACTGGCACGGCTCTTCCAGTTGGAGTCCAAGGTAATAGTTCAATTTAATGAAAGTGTAAAAAGTTAAGTTACATATATGAAATATCCATAGTAAAATTTGTATATGTACATATATTTGTATTGTATGAATTTATATATGGTATTATATGTTGCAACCATATATGTTAACAATATATGTTTAATTTATATGTTATATATGTTTATTAAAACAACATATATACAACATATATAACATAAACATATATAACATAAACATATGCATCTCCTCGTTAGTATAGTGGTTAGTATACCGAGTAGTCTGGGGTTCAATTCCCCGACGGGGAGGACTACTTATATGGGGCTGTGGCTCAAGAAGTAGATCAGATCAGAAGATCGTAGGTTCGATCCCCGGCTCCTCCAGTCCCCATGTCAAAGTGGCCTTGGGCAAAACATTGAACCCCACCTTGCATGGGAGCTCACCATTGGTGTGTGAGGGTGAATGGGTGAATGAGAGGCATATACTGTAAAGCGCTATATAAATGCCGTCCATTTTCCATCCATTTGTATGGGCTAGACATATATGTACATGATATGCTATGCATATATGTGTAATTTGTATATTATACATATATGTTATATGTATAAATAATTATATACGTGACATATATGTCACAAAATGCATTATACATACATAAACATATATATTTGTATGGGCTAGACATATATGTCATATATGAAATTGTTCCAATTTCTAATAGGTTTCATATATAGTTTGTACATACATGTAAATATATGTTTTTCCTTCATATGTACATATATTTCATATATGGACATTTACTATATGTACATATATTACATTTCCGTATGGGAACCTTCACATTTACATTTTATATTTTAGTCATTTTATTGACTGAACTGGTAAAGAAGGTCAAAGCCACAGCGTCCTGACAACAGATGCCAGATGCCACTAGAACCATCATGTCTGACAGAACGGTTCTACTTGAAGAAGTACCAGGGGGAAGAAGTAGAACAGTTTGTTTTCACCACATTCCCTACCTTGTCCATGTATGAAGCCAGCCTCCTGTTCAGCTCCTGCATGGTGAGCTGCTCGCTGCCTCCAGGGGACACAGAGAAACTCCTGCTGTTGACTGTGACAGCAGCCGTACCATAATGCACTGAGACATGAGGTCCACGATTAACATGGTAACCACCGATGATCCTGCCGCCGCCGGGCCCGCCGTGGCCCAGAGCCGCCCGCGACGCTTCTCTTGCACGCAAAACCTGCCACTGTGCCATCTCGTCTCACGCACTCATCCTTTTCTAGGTCTGGGCATTGCTTTTGGTATTTATGAAGGTACTTGCTGTTCCAGCTCGCTGGATATTAGACCAGGATTCACAAACGCTGCCTTATGTGAAAAAGAAAATAAAAAAGGTTCCTCTATCCTCTTGCAGCTCTTACTTGCTCTTACTGCATTATTTAGAATGCAACGCTAGGCTATGCTTCCTTATGGTACTGTTGCACTTGTCTAAATTCGCTCTGGATTGCAGCATCAACTAAATAACCTCAACTTGTTATTGCAATGTCATCATTCAGCGAGCGTGGTGCCTCTGGCCATGCTGAGCTGCCTGACTACTGTACTCCTGCCAGTTAAGACTTCAGATCTACCAAAGGGCGTTTCTGTTGGAGGTGTGCTATGACTTGATATAATCCATGGGTTTGTCTCTGTTAACCTTTGAAGAGTGACATTCAGAACAGGTTTAGGCAAGATGGGAGCCCTACCCATAAAGAAAATCTTGCTGCTGCCACATAAAAACCTTGTAACACCAATTAAAAAGATTGTCAGGTTTTCACTTGCATTGAATATGTGTATGGTCATTGAGTACTTCCATAGCTCTAGGGCCTAATAAGCCCATTTCAAATGAATTATGTTACTAAAAACAAATACATAGTCATCTTGACCTCGGTCAAGACAATGCTGTGGTGACATCGACTCTGACTGCGAGGAATCTGGGTGTGACCATGGACAACTGTCGTTCTCGGCAAACATCGCATCAGTGACACGGTCTTGCAGATTCCTCCTCTACAACATCATCATCATTGTCATCTCTTGTCTCTTGTCTCTTGTCATCTCCCATCTGGACTACTGCAACTCCCTCCTTGCTGCCCCTGCGTCTACCATCTGGTGTTGAACCGCCCCAAGTTCTCCCATACAACTACCCTTCTACGTTCTCTACACTGGCTCCCTGTAGCAGCTTGCATCCAGTTCAAGACCCTGGTGCTAGCCTATAGGGCAGTGAAAGGAACAGCTCCTTCTTACCTCCAGGCTATGGTCATGCCTTACACCCCCGTCCGACCACTTCGCTCTGCTGCCTCGAGGCGACTGGTTGCCCCGTCGCTCAGAGGCCCTGCAGCCGATCTACATGGTCACGGCTCTTCTCTGTCCTGGCCCCACAGTGGTGGAATGAACTCCCCACTAATGTCAAGACAGCAGAGTCGCTGCCCATCTTTCACTGCAGGCTGAAAACCCACCTCTTCAAGAAACACTACCCTGACCCTTTCTCTTAACACTTGCCTATTTGTCTTCACTTATTTGTCTGAGCTCTTGTTTATTAGCTCTTGTTTATTTGATTCACTTATTTGTCTCATTTGTTGATATGAAAAAGTAGGCATCTAACATCTAACTAAATGCACTTAAGATTTCTGGTGACTAGTAGTTTCTTGCCTACCTATGTTGAATGCACTTATTGTAAGTCGCTTTGGATAAAAGCGTCTGCTAAATGACTGTAATGTAATGTATGTATGAATATTGTGAGTATGATCAGATCAGAAATCTTGGTAAAAACAAATCAATTAATGGCACCTTACAAACCATAAAACAAATATGTGTATGCATAATACTTTTTTGTGGCCTTAAAATATTATTTTAAAACAAACACAAGTGTCAAGTAAATAAACTAATTAAATGCTATGGTTCTTTAACTACTGTAGTATCTCACCACTGCGGTATATGAGGCACACTGCACAGCAAAGCAGGCATGTTGTCACCATAACCACTGTGGGCTTGCTGTATGTGTTCTTCAACTGATTAACACTCCCACTAGCATGCAACCTGCAGCCACTCTGGAAGCAACAAGGTGATGTGGGTCTGGTTCAACCATCTGTGGTGATACTTGATGAGATGTATAACATACCTGCTCTCCTCTAACATCCATGGCAGGTTTCCACAGAGGCGCTCCCCCCAGCAGCACAAGGAAGGGTTGGTTTCAATATTACCACAAACCACACAAGCAGTCTAATGAGTTTTAAAGATTCATGAAGAGTTATATAAAGAGTTTTTTCCCTGGATAAATAAAAGTTAAAAAAGGAGCAGAAACATTCATGATTGAAACATAAAGTGTGAGTTGTTTTTTTTGACTTCCACCAAGCACCATCTAATCACATACTGCATGATCTCTAGGTGGTGAAAAGACACAAGCACTAATGTTTTTGAGATTATTTCTAATGTCTTTTATTGACACATTTTCAGTACAAAGTGATGTATTATCTACCCCATCCAGACACAACTAAAAATCGAATTGTTAATCAAAGCTTGTCAAAGTCATTTCATCCATCGACCCTTCCTTAAAGATTTGTTATGTAATTATTTATTAATCTTAATCAAGTTGATTGATGGTTACAATAGAATGCAATGCTGATTTATAACAGCATGTATGAGGCATTTGTCCTGAATGTCAAGCCACCTTCATGCTCTCCCCAGTATCTTCCTAGCAGGTATATGGAAGCCATTACTAGTACAGCTCCTGATACAAACAGACATTTCCTGCTGGAAAAGACCCTTCCTGTTTCCGAGAAACCGTCGCCCACCTCCCTCTGCCGCCCCCTGTTGTCTGGAGTTGCCCTGACAGCTGTAGCCAGTCTCCTAAATATCCAAACGTTACAGAACACCAAAACTCTCCACATAGCTCGAAACAATTGATAAACCCCGGAAGTCGGTGCAGACCTTCGTACATAATATGGGTTTCCTCCCTCTCTGATGAAACCTATTTTGTCAAGCAGCTCTCTGATCTGATTGGTGTTTCCAGTCGTGATGTTGTCGAACACATGGTAACGCCCTCCACATTTCTGAACCAGTTTCTTCAGGTTCTCGTCTCCTCTGATGAAGTCCTCTATGTTGATGCCTCCCAGTCTGTCTCCGTGTGTGAAGAGCACTATGGTGTGGTCTCTGACAGCAGGACACAGCATCTTCTCCAGAGTCTCCATCCCTTTCTGCTCTTGTTCAGAAAGGCGTCCGAGCTGGAGGATGAGGAGGAAGGCATGGGGACCTGGAGCGGTGAGCAGCAAGGCGTCTTCCAGCTCCGCCATCACCTCCTCTTTAGAGAGCTCGCTGCTGGAGAGCCCAGGGGTGTCCACCACGGTCACTGTCCTGTCCAGCACTTGCCCTTCTCTCTTCTCACTTTTCAGCGTCACCGGTCTGAAACTTAATTTAGAGATAAACTCCCTGCGTCCCAGGATGGTGTTTCCTGCTGCACTCTTCCCCACTCTTTCCTGACCTACCAACACCACTCTGAGGCTAGACCCTGAAAACAAGACACAAACAAGATATATGGATATATATGGGAATGAAAACAAAAAGTGCAATGAAGGAAAATATTACAATACACATTTTGATGCCAAACATCTTGGTATTTATTAACATGATGAACATTAGAGAAGACAGAATACCTTGGAATACATGAACCACAATTTCAGCCTAGTTTTCACCGTGGATTCACACTGCAAGCAACACCATCAACAAGACCATCAAATAAGCTAGGCAGGAGATCCAATGATATTTTTATGAATTGACATGGGTCTCTAAAATATTTATTTGTTAAAAAAAATGTGAAAAAGTATAATTGTTTTGGATTTATGAGAGTTAGAGTATCAGCAGGTTCCCTCTTGAGCTACAACACAATGTTCAGGTAAAATGGGCCAATATAAAGAGAACACAGTAATTTCAGCTGAAATCATTTAAATTTTAACAGTAAATTGACACTAACTATTGTCTTTGGTGTACCATATATTAACAACACCGTAAATACATTTCATGCAATAAAAAGTTGAACAAATATTTAATTGAAAAATGCATTTAAAAATTAACTGATCATGTTGTATGGGTGTGTGTTTCTGCACATTAGTGTCTTTGTGTCTGTTTTGTGTGTGTAGGTGCATGCTTGTGTCAGCATTTGTCAAACATTATGTTAACCCTTTGTTGACTGAATTTATTTACAATTATATAAAAAAAACAAATGATTTGTGTTTTTCCTATCAGTCAGATGCTAAATTAAGTGGAGATTGTTAATTTGAATATAGCACATACAATAGATATAAATTAGCTATAAGATATAAATAAGCGACATTAGGCATAATAGTAAATTTAGTTATGATGCAAATAGGCGACATTAGGCATAAAATCCTTCCTTGGTATGTGTCCAATATGCATCAAGAGGCATTAGTGGGATACATGATCCACCTCGGCTGCATTAATGTTTGAGGCGAATTCGCGACATCCGTCATCCGTCCGACATGCAAGTGTCACAGAACTGTAATTGCTATGCCACTGTCTGACATTCACTCAATACAAAAGCCAAAGCGTTCCATACACAGATCTAGATAAACAGCTGGATTTCTATAGCATAATCAGAACACACGTCCACGCACGATGCCAAGCACCGACCTAACGCCAGAGGCCTCTAAATCTCACAATATTCAACCCATCGCCATGGGGATAAAACCATCAGTCACTTACCAGTCGACGTTTCACAGAAGGACAATGCGTCGGTTTTTGATGTATCGATGATCTGGTGGACATCCAGGGCTCTTGCTCTCTTAATATTGACGGCCAAAAGTCCAAGGTTACTGTCAGGTATGTCTTCAAGCGTCGGAGACAGGAGAAAGTTCGCTCACAGGACGCAGATGTAAGGGGAAGTGTCAGGGATATAGAGAGGAGTTTGTACAAGTCCATAAACGCGTCCTTGTATGGTGCCATCAGTGAGAAAAATTCCAAAGTGGTATTAACAGTGTGTCCTTGTTGTGATTTCCTTTCGAGTAGACGTCGGACTTGGTGTAACTCTGCATTTAAATGATCTTTGGTGATGCCATAGTTCTGTGCCATGGCCATTATGCACTGCTTATCTAAGAAAGATTTGTGTTTTGTTTTGAGGGCTGAGACCCCTGTCAGCACATAACCCGCATCTGTGGAGAAGCGTCTCCTCAATTCACTGACCAGCCTGTCAATTAGCGGATAAAACAAATGTGCGCGCAGGTCATCTGATGCATGCGTGCGTGTATCGGGGCCTCAACCACAAAGTCCCGTCAACAGCGGGATTGTTGCCGTAAATAATGACGTTACGGTAATTCATTAATTAAATTGGGCACATTTTCGGACAGAAATAACATATAAAGTGAATGAGATAAACAGTCATACAAATGGATTTCGTTTGGTAAATTTGTATTACATTTCATGGGGGTGCTATGGGGGTACTATGCCAACTCTAGGGGGTGCTGAAGCACCGGCAAGCCCCTCCTTGGCGCCGCCTATGCTACAAGGGGTTAAAAAGCAGAACATCTTCAAACACAGAGACTGTGGGTGGACGAGCCATCAATTCTCCATGTGAAAGCTTGTCTTCACTCGCTGCTTGTTCATCGAGTGTGCAACCACTTCAAGATCTGGTCATGAAGTCCCCTGCAAACCAAGCTCAGGTCTTCCTGACGATATCCATACTGTTTCTGTATGTCTCTGCAGAGCTACAAGGTAAGTAGGGAAACAATAACACCGACAATAACAGATTAACGGTCGCATTATTCACAGCTTCGTCGATAACCTGGTATAACTTCTGGTGGGGTTAATACAGTTGTTGACTTTAAATACAGTAGTTCACCACGGTAGTGGCATGGAAGGGTAAACTGCGGGGTATCCAAAACAACTTTACAGCAGGAAAATGGGCCACTTTTTAATAAATGATTCATAAGCAGGGGTGTAGTGCTATAAGAGCGCCGCTCCGGCACTTCTTTTTAATGGTTTAAAATGCTCTTTTTAAAATCATCAACACATGTCAATGCACCAAATAAAATGAATAATCGATACCTATACGCGATTGTGGACCATTCTGCAGGCCTGCATAAGAACGTCCCCCCTCTTTCTCTCGCGTTCTCTCCTCCTCTCTCTCTCCTCCTTCAGAGCGACGTTGCCGACTCTGTTTTACGGCGCCCAGGCTGGTCTATACATCACCGCGTCCGTCTCCAATCCTGCACCGTTCCGTCTTGACTTCTCTGACCCACTACGGCGATCAAATCGTCTGCATCTGTGACCACCGTCCGTCCGTGTGTTGACTTGATTAGACTTTTAAATACAGATTATAATTTTTGTTATTCTAACAATGCACTGTTGGCATGTTTTGCGTTTTTGGGATTTAGCTCATTGCATTTCTTCAAACTTTTTAAAATCGTGTCCTTGTTTTAAAATGCAAAGCATGCGAGTTATTGAAGACACGTGTCTGTCCCATCTTTTTACTTTGTTTCAATTTCAGTGTTGCGTTCTGTGTTGCGTTTGAGCGCTGAAGCGATACATTGTATTCACTTTCGAAATCCCACTTTCTGCTGCCTGCCACCTAGTAGACTAATTGGCCACGTTTATTTAGTGTGATGGTGACGTCATACAATACTGCGCTCCGGCACTAAAAAAATAGCACCACACCACTGTTTATAAGACCATCAAATAAGCTATGCAGGAGATCTAATGATATTTTTATGAATTGGCATGGGTCTCTAAAATATTTATTTGTTAAAAAATGTGAAAAAGTATAATTGTTTTGGATTTATGAGAGTTAGAGTATCAGCAGGTTCCCTCTTGAGCTACAACACAATGTTCAGGTAAAATGGGCCAATATAAAGAGAACAACACAGTAATTTCAGCTGAAATCATTTAAATTTTAACAGTAAATTGACACTAACTATTGTCTTTGGTGTACCATATATTAACAACACCGTAAATACATTTCATGCAATACAAATATTTAATTGAAAAATGCATTTAAAAACTAACTGATCATGTTGTATGGGTGTGTGTTTCTGCACATTAGTGTCTTTGTGTCTGTTTTGTGTGTGTGTGTGTGTGTGTGTGTGTGTGTGTGTGTGTGTGTAGGTGCATGCTTGTGTCAACATTTGTCAAACATTATGTTAAAAAGTAGAACATCTCAAACACAGTCTTTGGTTCAAGGTTCAAGGTTTTTTATTGTCATATGCACAACGTTCACGAGAAGCAAAAGTTGGTAATGAAATTCTTGTGTCTCTTCGACACCTTACGCTAATGCTAGGACAATATTAACAGACATAATTTAAAAACACAAGAGATATAATAGAAAAAATACAAAATATAATAGAAAAAGTACAAAGTTATAAAGTACAAGTTATAAAATACAGATGTAGATGTAACCATCATCATCATAGATGCCATTATCCTCTCCACAGCTCTCGTGGTACCATGAGTTGCACTGACAAGAGCACACCCAGTCCTCCGTGGCCTTTGGGTCATTCACGTCACCATACACTCTCTGGCAGGCCATGCAGGGGGGTTTGCCACTCTTGCTTTGTGCTATTTGCTACTTTTGCTTTTTTCCCTTTTTTTTTTTTAAACCTTTATTTAACCAGGTGACCTCATTGAGATAAGGAATCTCTTTTCCAAGAGGGACCTGGCCAACAGGGCAGCACAAGCACACAGGCATACGTTCCTACACAAGGACAGACATAATACAAAATAACAAGAAATTAAAAGCAGGTTTGGGGGGACACACTGAATTAAAAGCAATGACAATTTCCAATACTTTCACGTTCTAAGTCCTTTAAAATCAATATGAAAGCATCATAACTGATCAGTTCTTGTAATTTTCAGTCTTTCTGGAGAGTATTCCAGGCAGAGGGGGTTGTTTTTTGTTAAGATTGTTAAGATTTCGCTTGGATACATCTAGACCAATGAACCTGTTTTGCGCCCTCAATTTCTGTGTGTATGTGGCCCATTTTAGCTGAAAACCATGGCCCATTTTAGCTAGCTGGTTAAGCTAAATGGGCCAATACCTAAAATTACTTTTTTCACAAAAATCAGTTTCTTTTTAAATTTCAATTTTTTGTTATTTGAAAGAGCCTGTCAAAACATTGTTCATAAACATTTTGCTTTGTTGGTAAGCTTACTTATAAATGCTTTATCACCCTTATTAATGATGAGTGAAATTTGCTATGTCATGCTCACTTACCATACAATTTCTCTGATGTACTTAATGTAACACTCTGCCCTGTCCACCTTAACAACCTCAGACTAATCAAAACTATTGTTACATGTCAAGTAGTGTTGCAGCAACAATGCAAGATCAGTTATTGTGATTGGCTGTAAACGTTAATAATTTTCATCTCTTTTTCTGTTTTGGATTTTGCTATAAATTTCCCCTTATTAATGGCTGCAGTTCTAATTTTAAATGTCATTAATTCCCAGCACTGCCTGTTACATATTGGTAATTCTCATGTCCAGAGGTGAGCTGGATGATAGATGAAGGTGTGGTGGGTTACCCTGCCTTAAAAGCTGCTATTGGAGAGTTTTAGTGTCCCAGCTTCCAAATGCTGTTTCTGTTTAAACCGTCATCGAACTGAATGAGTTTGAATGACTCCACACGTGAAAAGAAGCAAACATTTTAAAATGTAATTTTTGTTACAGTGACTCGATTTTGTCTCTTATTGAGAATAGCTTTCTGTTTGTCCGGTTGAGTCATGATTCTAATACAGTCCTAATGTCACAACAGGACCTGTAGTACATACAAATCTTGGCAGTCTGAGAGGCCAGTATGTGAGTGTTATGGGGAAGGAGACAGGGGTCCATGCTTACCTGGGCGTGCCATTTGCCAAGCCACCTGTAGGCCCTCTGAGACTGGCCCCACCCCAGCCCACAGAGGGATGGGAAGGAGTGAGGAACGCCACTCAGCAACCACTCATGTAAGGCATTCATATACTCCAGTAGTTGCATATTTGGCAGTTATATCCTTTACAGAAGCTATAATACATCATGTTTTCTTTCACAGGTGTGTTCAAAATAAACAGATGCTTGATGAACTATTTGGCGACCAGGCTGCAGATATCCCTGACATTTCAGAAGATTGCCTATACCTCAACATTTACACTCCTGCAAACGCAGCTCAAGATGCCAAGCTCCCAGTAAGAGCCCTTTGCTCAGTTATTGAGATTCAACTTTAGAAAGTTTGTTGTTTATAGTGTTCCAGCACCATTGCAAAACCAAACCACAGTGTCCATTGCCAGCAAGAGTGGTGATGACTACATTTCTAAGCAGGCTGCAATAGGGCTATCTCTAAACACCCCACCTGAAGTCATTTTCATGTGTATTGGATTTCTTGTTCATAACATGAGAAAACTACAATCAATCTACATCAGACTGGAGTCTATCAGAGTAGTCTGTTTGATGAGGTGATCTCATTTAGAATAAAAGTACATTATATGCTTCATGGGAAAAAGTCAGGGTCTTTCTTCCCCTAGGTCATGGTCTGGATCCATGGTGGGGGACTAATGAGTGGCTCAGCCTCAGTTTATGACGGTTCTGCCCTGGCTGCTTACCAGGATGTGGTTGTGGTTCTGGTCCAATACCGCTTGGGACTATTGGGGTTTCTTAGGTAAGAAGACTCAAGTCATTAACTGCAGTAAAATGAGCTGACAATGACATTCTAGTAGTTTTAAGATAGAATTCAAGTCTCTATTGGCTGCCTGCCATGCCTCTGTCTGTCTACTAATTGTGTGTTCCCTCCAGTACTGGAGATGAGCACCTTCCAGGGAACTTTGGCCTGCTGGACCAGGTGGAAGCTCTGCGTTGGGTCCAGAAGCACATTCACAACTTTGGAGGAAATCCAGGTTCAGTCACCATATTTGGGGAGTCTGCTGGTGGAGTGAGTGTATCCCTGCTGGTAAGAATCAGTCTACTGACAAACCATTTGTTTGAAACTCAAGAGACAGAAAATGGTTCTGAGTAATGTCAATCTGAATTTACTAACTGGAAAATGTTCTATTTTTATGTTTGAATTACCAGCTTCTCTCACCATTGTCTGATGGCCTATTTCACCATGCAATTGCTGAGAGTGGCACTGCTGCAATACATCAACTTGTGACAAATGATCCTCTGCTGCTTGCCCAGGTTATTTATCAATATGCTTAATTATTTGTGTAAATATTCTGTAAATGCATAATATGTAGTATCCATTACATCCTCTGTTGTTTTTCTCTTTAAATTGTTGAGTTGATTCCCTGATATCTACTCTCAGGTGGTAGCCAATGCATCTGACTGTGGAATCACAAGCACAGAGAAATTCACTGAGTGCATGAGACACATAGACACTGATGCTATGGTGACTCTTGGGCAGGTGAGATGTGCAAAACCCATATGAGTAGATTATCTACTGATGAGACATGTGCCATGGCTTTGATTAGATCAATATTAATTTATGTGGTTGTATTCACAGAAAAATTTAAAATATCTCAACCGTGAGGTGGACCTTCTGATGAGATTCATTATCACTGTTGATGGACACTTCCTGACAAAACCTGTGGATGAGCTGTACCAAAGCCATAAGCTTCTGAAAATACCTTTCATAACAGGTGTTAATAATCATGAAATGGGCTGGTTACTTTCTAGTGTAAGTATGAATGTGAAATTGTCAATGATTTGTTTTTATTGTTGTTTGTGAGTTTAGTAATTTCCACCATAAACCTTGATACAATTGTATTGTTTCACTTCTGTACAAAACAAAACAAAAGTGGTGAATCAGCTAACTCTTTCCATAGTCCATTGCCCCTCCAAACTGGACAGAGGGAATGGACCGGGAACCCATCATGCCCACTCTCAGCCTGTTCTTCCCTGATGTAAGAGAAAATTGCCTAACATAAATTTCACTGCTTGGTTCTGAGTTTGACCTTTTCTGCTGTCAGTCTTAATGATGATTTTCTTTACTCGTTTCTTTTCTCAAGCCCAAAGATGAATTGAAGAAAGAGCTGTTGGCAGATGAATATCTGGGAACCTCTGGAGATCGTGTGAAAAATAGAGATGGGTTCACTGAGATGATTGGAGACCTATTGTTCATCCTTCCAGCCATTACTACTGCAAATGCCCACAGAGGTAATCGAAGAAGAAAATTATGCAATCCAACAAAGGGTCATCGTTGATTCTTTGCTCTCACATACTTACATAACTGAGACACATTACAACCATTTGTCTACCACTAGGCGCAGGTGCCAATGTATACCTGTATGAGTACCAGCATCCTCCCAAATACCTGCAGGAGCAGAGGTCAAGCTTTGTTAGGTGCGACCACGGAGATGAACTCTTTACAGTGTTAGGATTCTGCTTCACCACTACTAATGTCAAATTAGGGGGTAAGTACAATTTTAAAAAACTCTTCAAAAAGATGACCAGAGATCCAGATTTGTCTCTGGTGCTCCCAGAATGCATACTTTTAGCAGGTCTGCAACTGAAGCTTGACCCAACTACTACCATTTTAGATGTATGCACAGAAGAAGAGAAACAGCTAAGCAGAACCATGATGAGCTACTGGGGCAACTTTGCTCGCACAGGGTAGGAATGAACCGTCATTTTAGTTTAGAATTCACATGGAAAAAATATGAATTTGTACAAAACATTATAATCATTTTGTGTGTAGGTCTCCTAATGGGCCAGGCCTGGTCCAGTGGCCACAGTATGGAGCAGAAGGAGACTACCTGGGCATTGGGATGGAGCAGGTGCCTGGTCAACACCTAAAGAAGGAGCGCTTGACCTTCATTACTCAAACCCTCCCAGAGGAGATCCAAAGACTTAAAGAGAAGATGGAGCACAAGGAGCCATAGGTTACCGCTGTTCATTTTCCCTCTAGTGATAACCTACATTATTAAATACATCATAAGACAGAGAGTGAATAATTACATTGAGTTCTACTAATGGATTAACTGCTACATCATTCTTAACCCTCCTATTATCCTTGGGGTCAATTTGACCCCATTCAATGTTTAACGTCTCTAAATAAATGATTGACATCATTTTTTTTGCTTCATATTTCATGACTTTTCCTAATTTAATGGGGACAATTAGGTAACCATAAAATTAATATGATGATATGTTCCAATGTCCTGTACACATTTTATACGCATCGGTGTTCCTTGGGGTCCATTTGACCCCAGGCTGTTTTAGCTGTATAAAACATAAGAAATATCAAATATTTTACTATAACATACAATTTTATAATCTACAAAAACCTCCCTCTGCTTTAGGGCCCTAACCTAACATAACCATACCTGTAGTACTGCGAGAACCACTGATAGTTCACACAACATGGGGGAGGGGGAAAATATCTTGCCCACGAGAACTTTGATAACTTTGATACGCAGACGAGTTTGTCAAGTTTATCTACGTTTAACCTCAGATGCTTTTTATTAAAAAAAAAAAAAAGTGGAATTTAAATGACTTTTCAACTATTCAATTCGTTGAATTTTCAAGGAGTTAGTTCTTAGGCTGGGTACGACAATATGACCGTTGCTTGAAAATCCAGTGTTGTGGTTATGCGTGTTATTGCAGTAAACTATTTGGTCGGAAAAAATGTTGGCACCTTTGAGTTAATCGTGCAACTGAACAATGTAGCCATGCTTGAAGAAATCCTTTTCTCAATGGTGAGCCATGATGAGAGGCTGGAGTGCAACTTTTCGGTGCTACTTCTATAGAGCAGCCCAGAACAAGTCTAGCAGCCGTGTTTTGTACAACTTGTAATTTTGCGAGATTTGTTTTGGATGCAGACGACCATACTGATTGTACATAAGGTGAACACTTTCTTGTGACTGCAATGCCTCGGCCCATCTTTCTAACAATTGTATTAATCGTCCATGATATACTCAAGGGATACAATGCTCTGTTTAACTCTTAACCCTAAAATGTCCATAATGAATTATTGAAGGTACAAAATAATTCAAACTATATTAATGCTGGGTGAATTGGTATTATTTTTTTTAAAGAACACGTAGCCGATTATACAAGACATCATACCCTAATGTGACTAAATCCAAACCCACTTTTATCAACTGTAATGGTAGTTTTTGCTCTACAATGATGGGTTCAGGATTTTTCATTTAGCGTTCAGATGGCTTCTTGTCATGACAGTGGTATATGGAACAAGTGAATTTGAAATGTAGCTACTGTTTAATTGTCATGAAATATACAAATCTGAGTCATTGTGGTGTTACATCTACAATTACAAAATTTGTGACTAAATCATCTCATATTGGCATTACTAAGAATCTATTGGGTGATGGAAATCATTTTGAGTTTATTTAATCCAGGTATATGAAATGAGTAAAGGTTTTTTGTTTGGGGGGGCTTTTAATTAGTCTGGAAAGCATCAATTACAGTGGAAAGATATGTGAATTGGCAGGAAATCACTTCCGCTCTATTTCCGTTTTAGTCCTCAGTTGGCTTTGGTCCTAGCCTGGCCCCCTCATGTGAAACAGGATGCACTGGTTCCCTGACAGGAGAGACTGTGGGTGGACGAGCCGTCCATTCTCCATGTGAAAGCTAGTCTTCACTCGGTGCTTGTTCATAGTGTGCAGACACTTGCTTCAAGATCTGGTCATGAAGTCCCCTGCAAACCAAGCTCAGGTCTTCCTGACGATATCCATACTGTTTCTGTATGTCACTGCAGAGCTACAAGGTAAGTAGGGAAACAATAACACCGACAATAACAGATTTCGTCCGTGCACCGATTTTGAACTAGCGGTCGCATTATTCACAGCTTCGTCGATAACCTGGTATGACTTCTGGTGGGGTTAATACAGTTGTTGACTTTAAATACAGTAGTTCACCACGGTAGTGGCATGGAAGGGGTAAACTGCGGGGTACCCAAAACAACTTTGCAGCAGGAAATGTTACATTGCAAAGAGTAGGGTGGAGTCAGCTAAAATGGGCCACTTTTTGGTAAATGATTTATAGAAGTCCATTAATTTCCTATAGAGCTGAGCAACGATGTGTGGACGTTCAACAAGCTTGTCGGCTGAGAAAAATTGGCCACTGCTGAATTTTTCGTGATCATCAGATTTCTGTTCTTCCTTGTTTCACAATGATGTGATTTCATGTCATGATCAATAATCTTCCTGCCAAGTGCAACATGGACGAGTTGATTCCAGCCATTCAAAGCTTCCCAGTTCTCTACAAGTTTTATTTGAAGGACGACAGGAATAAACTCACTCTCTCACTGCACCCAGTCAGTCAGAATAGAGGGACCCATTAACCAAGGTGCTCGCAGTGTGAACGCCCTATTAGTAAATGTGATGGTTTCTGGGAAAAAGCACAAACTAAATAAAACAAAGTTAAATCTACAAATGTTTACCAGGGTCCGTGACAGGCAGAGACACAGGCAGGGTAGAGTTCAATGGCCAGCAGGCCGTTTTATTTGCACAAACACCGGCAACATGAACACGGTCCAGGTTGATGGCAGCAGTCCATTGGCGCCTGTGACATCTACTCAATAACAGACATGACACGAGTGTTGTAGTCAATGAACTTGGGGTTCTCTTTATCTCGTTTCGCCCTCCGTGTCCCACTCCCATACCGTACTCTTTGTTTTCTACCTCCCCTTCCCATAATCCCTTGCTCCCTTAAAGGGGTATCCTACTAGTCAGATATGAACATCACATCCCTCCAACATTCCCAAAACTGGAACACAACATTCTTGGAAAAGGGGACAGTAAAGATAACAGTTGGTTAACAGTTACACTGTGACTAAAACATTCTGGGAAAAGCGATATATAGAAAATAACAAAACAGCTTGTCTGTAACTACAATGCTTTTTGGGGTTTTTTTTTTGTTTGTTTGTTTGTTTCTCAGTAATTTATACAAAGCAAAATTATAGTCTGTAGTCCCCTCGACTACACCCATAATCCATAAATGCCGTTTTAGTCCAGAACAAAGTCTTTAAGGTACTCTGGCCGCTTCGCAGCTACCCTCCTTGGGTAGCGAGTGGCGCCAGGGGTTACTGGGCCTGATGGTGCAATTGGGGGTATGGGTTCAGTCTGTTCTGGCATGAGGATGTCGTCTTCCGCAGCAGTGGATGTAGATGGAGCTAGTGAGGGGGGCACTTGCTTGAAGTGTGATGTGTTCCTCGTCACCACTTGCTGCTCACGTTGTGCAGTGATCATTGTTCCTTTAACTGCAACGACTTGGAATGGATCAGGATGGAAAGGGGACTGGAACTTGTTGTCTGGTCGCAGTCTCTTGACCAACACATAGTCTCCCACTTTCAGAGCAGATGAGGGACGACAGAAGCGTTTGTCGTGGTGACCTTTCATCTTCTCTTTTGCTTGCCTGTCTCTGGCTCTCATGAGCCCGTCTGGGACTGTGGGCTGGACACTGGGTAGTGTTGTACGTACTTGCCTGCCGAACATGGCTGTGGCCGGGGCTGTCCCAGTGGAGCAGTGCGGTGTGGTTCTGTATGCTCTCAGGAAGCGATTCAGTTCCTGTTGAGTGTTTTTGTGTTCTAGTGTTGCAATTCTGAGTGCCTTCTTTAGGGTCTTCATAAAACGTTCCACTTCACCGTTTGCTTGAGGCCAGTGCGGAGTTATCTTTCTGTGGTGGAAACCCAGGTGCGCAGCAAACCTGGAGAACTCTTCAGAGTTGAATGGAGGACCATTGTCGCTCTTGACGACTTCTGGAATGCCATATGATGAGAACATTTTATCCAGCTTTGGTATCACGGCTTTAGCAGATGTGCTGGACACTTTTTCCACCTCAGGGAATCTTGAATAATCATCCATCACCACCAGTAGGTACTCTCCATTTGGTAGCGAGCAAAAATCAATACTCACTTCAGTCCATGGTGCAGCTGGTAGAGGAGTCATCTGAAGTGGTGCATGGGACTGTGTTGTGTTTGTTACTGCCTGGCAGGCCAGACAGGTTTTGATGCAGTCTTCTGTCTTCTGGTCAATACCTGGGAACCACACTTTTTCCCGGAGGAGCTTCTTTGTTTTTACCACCCCCTGGTGGCCCTCATGGGCGATGTCTATCACTCGGCTATGCAGGGAGGATGGTATCACAAGTTTATTACCTCTGAGCAGGAGATCAGATGCAGACACCATCAGCTCTGATTTCTGTGCATGGAAACACCGGAGAAGTGATTGCTGGGCTGGAGACATGTCTGCTGTCTGTTCCAGAAGAGTGTGCCACTGTCCAGTCCTGGCAGCATTCATGACCCTCTGGATGCATGGGTCAGATTGTGTAGCAGAATGAATCTCCTGAAGTGTCATGGCACGGGGCACGTTGTGGTCAATGATGAAACGCACATGGGTTTCAGCCAGGTCAGTGGCATGCGCGTCATTGGACTCCTGTATGGGAACGGGGTGTCTGGAGAAATAGTCTGCCGGGTTGCCGACACCTGCCCTGTAGATCACAGAGAAACGGAAGTTTTGCAGTTTCAGCAGCCAGCGTTCGATTCTGGGTGGAGGGGAGGATGATGGCTTGTTGAACATAGGCACTAGCGGCTTATGGTCGGTGACGACTGTGAAAGTGCACCCCAGTAGATATAGCTGGAAGTGAAGGCAGCCCCAGATCACAGCTAGGGCCTCCCTCTCTGTCTGTGAGTACCTCTGTTCCACAGGTGACAGTGCTTTGCTGGCATAGGCGAGTGTGTGTAGCCTACCATCGGAGTCAGTTTGAGTTAGAACAGCCCCAAGGCCTACAGGGCTTGCATCCACGACAACCTCAGTGTGCTTTGATTGATCGAAGTAGGCCATGACTGTGTCACTGCTCAGACTGCTTTTGAGCATGTTGAACGCAGCCTGGTGTGCGGGGGACCAGTCCCACAGCTGGTCCTTCTTTGTGAGCTCTCTGAGGGGTTGTGTCAGGATGGCTAAATCTGGGATGAAACGACCACAATATGTGATGAGGCCCAGGAAACTTCGAACCTCTCCAGGATTCTGTGGGGCTGTGGTCTCTTTGATTGCTGCCACTTTCTTGGGATCCGCCGAAATGCCTTGGTCTGAGAACACATAGCCAAAGAATTCCAACTTGGTCTTGTTGAATTCACACTTGTCAGCATTTAGTGTCAGGTTGCATTCTCTGAGACGCGGGAGGACCTTCTCCAGGTTCTCATCATGTTCCTCCTGGCTGGCACCAAATACCAGCATGTCATCACTGACATTCAAAACACCCGGGATGCCTGATAGTGTCTCTCTGATGGTGTTCTGGAAGATCTCTGCAGCTGAGGATACTCCAAAATTGAGACGTTTGTACCGTCGCAGACCTACGTGTGTAGTGAAGGTCGTTATGTAGCGGGAGTCGGGGTGGAGCTCAAGTTGGTGGTAGCCAGCCGTTAGGTCGAGTTTGGAGAACACCTTTGCACCATTGAGGTCTGCTAGGATGTCATCCACCGTGGGAGTGAGGTGTCTTTCGCGCTTGATGGCCTCGTTCGGGCGTCTCATATCTACGCACAGTCTGATTTTTCCTGGTTGTTTAGGCTTAGGGGCCACTACGACAGGTGAGACCCAGGGCGTTGGGCCCTCAACACGTTCAATTATGTCCAGTGCCTCTAGTTTCTCCAACTCCTGTTCAACTAGCTTCCTCATGTGGAATGGGATGCGTCTGTGTGGCTGAGCTATTGGTTGTGTAGTCGTGTCAATGTGGATCTTCACCTGGTGGTCCTTGAGCTTCCCAATGCCTTGAAAAACTTCAGGGTATGTCTCCTGAAATTTAGGTGGCCTGTCTACACTATTGACCAGGCGGACTAGGTCGAGGGCAATTGCTGTTTGACAGCTCAGAACAGGAATCGCTGATTTGTCAACTACATAAAATGTCTCTGAGATCACTCTGTCTCGGAAGCTGAGCTGTGAGTGGAATTTCCCACGCATTGGCAGAGGTGTGTGTGAGCCATATGCAAAAACTCTGACTGACTTGCTCTGCAATGCTGGAGGGTCTGAAATGTGCAGAAGTCCATTACATTGACGGAGGCTCCAGTATCCACTAACACTTCAAGTGAGGACCCATTTACCTGAATTGTCTGTTTTGGCACTGCGACGACTGGGTCCTCCAGTATCCACTAACACTTCAAGTGAGGACCCATTTACCTGAATTGTCTGTTTTGGCACTGCGACGGCTGGGTCCCTCAGTGTGAAGAGGTAATCGGAGGAGGAGGCTGCACCATTTCCATTGGGATGAGATAGGTCGACATCAGGGTGTGAGGGTCCATCAGGCTGGAGATAGTGCACATTTTGTCTCGGTTGTGACCGACACATTTTTGAAAAATGATTTCGCTTACCACAATTGCGACATGCCAGTCCATATGCTGGGCACTCACCTTGGTGAGGGAATGGGCCACCACAGTTGAAACACTCACTTCGGGCTGTTGATGCAGGTTGCCGAGCTCGCTGCTGGCTCTTGCGCTCTTGATGACGCAGTGCTGAAACACTATAGACGACAGTGTCTGTTCGTTTTTCCATTTCAAGTGCTTGCTGTTCAGATGCTTCATTCAGCCTGGCCATTTCAAGGAGTTTTGTCAGTGTTGTTGTGGGGTCAGTGAGAGCTTGTCTTCTGAGTTTGTGTGATATGCAGGTTTGTACAATGTGACGTCTGATTTCTACATCAACATCAGGGAACTCACAGGATGCGGCTAGTGTGCGTAGGCGAACGTAATATTCTCCAACTGTTTCATTTTCAGATTGCGTAGATTGTCTGAACTTGTAAACTTCAAAGTCCACATTTTTCTTTGGTGAGAAATAGGTAGTAAGAGCCTGTTTGGCTTTATCAAAGTCCTTGTCCTCACCTATATCAGGAAGTGTGACGAAGACATCATATACCTGTTCACCAGCATAGTGAAGTAACAAAGCACGTTTCCGAGTGTTGTCCTTGATATCCATCGCGCGCAGGAAATTCTCAAAACGAGCCATCCATTTTTCCCACCTCGGCCCCAAAGATCCAGGTGAGCCCACCGTGTATGTCAAAAACGGAGAATGATTCAGCTGTTGCAGAGAGCATGTTGGCGCGATGGTCCGATGAGGTTGTGGATGCTAACGGTTTTCTTTTTCTTTTTTTTTTAGCTAGCTAACTTGTACAAAAAATACTCAAATATGATCTTCGAGGTCTGCAGCAATGTAGGTTCCTTATAATCCACAGATCCTCGTCGCCATTGTGGCATCTACTCAATAACAGACATGACACGAGTGTTGTAGTCAATGAACTTGGGGTTCTCTTTATCTAATTTCTCCCTCCGTGTCCCACTCCCATATCGTACTCTTTGTTTTCTACCTCCCCTTCCCATAATCCCTTGCTCCCTTAAAGGGGTATCCTACTAGTCAGATATGAACATCACAGCGCCGTCTCCTCCATTGGCGCCCACCCGGTCACGGTGGGCCAGCCGTGGAGCCCCAAGGCTGCCCCAGCCTGCCAGGCTTCCAGGGGCATCCCGCCCAAACCCCGACTGGTCAGCCCTTGCAGGCAGACCTCTGCTGGACGCCGCGGCAGGAGACGGGCCGCTGCCGCTCCGTCTCTCCACCCAGCCGACCGTATCCTCCATCCATGTCGGCTCCTCGGTCACCCCAGGTGTGCACACACTCACGCATTCACACACAGGTTAAAAAGGCCCCAGCTGCAATCAGTCCCAACTGGCTGCAGCTGGTACTGGATCCAGGGAAGAAGCAGTCCACTAACTCACCTCTCTCCTGGATCCAATTAAGCCTCCCCCCACCCTCCCTCCAGTCCGCCACACCTGTATTTACTTATTGGTCTGATCAACTCAAACAAATGACTAACATTAGAAATATTGAAACATTTACGGTATAGTGCATCTCTCTGAATCCTTACTGACACCTGCAGCAACTATTGATTCATTCGATGCCATGCCTTCTTCCTCAAGTCTTTCCTGTTCTTCTTTTATTGCTTTCTCATCCTCTTGGAACATTTCATTGGTGTAATGGCTTCCTCCGTGTATCAAGACCATGCTGTTGATCTTCTGCAGTAGCTCAGTGACCTGAGAGGGATTCTTGTCTCTGTTGTCAAAAACATGGTATCTCCCTTCGCATTCCTTAATGAATTTCCTAAGAGCTTGATTATCACCAATTAATGTTTCTATGGAAACTCCTTCATCCTTCAGATCATCTCCATGGGTGAACAAGACCATAGTGTAATCTTCTCACTTTTTTTCAAAGGTTTTCTGAATGTTTTTCACTGTTTCCTGTTCTTCTGGTGTGAATCTGCCCAGTTGGAGCACAACCAGGAACACATGAGGACCAGGAGAAGCTAAACAGATGCATCTCTTGATCTCTTGTATTAACTCGTCTTGTGATTTGATGTCAGGCAAATGAGGGCGTCCTTCTGCATTCATGGGAGCAAACAGACCTGGAGTATCAATAACGGCCAGAGATTGTGTACCAAGATTTCCCTCTTCCTTTTGGCACATCGATGTCACTGAGGAAGACGTCAGCTCAGAGATAAAAGTTTTCCTCCCTAAGATGGTGTTTCCTGCTGCACTCTTCCCAACTCCAGTCTTCCCAACAAGCACAATCCGCAGCTCTGGTTCCTCTGTTGGAGAATGTTACAAGGACATTGATGATGTTTTTGATTGATTTCAATCTCAAATGCATCACCAGCCTCACATCCTTCAATTCAAAATCACAAATGTGTTTTACCATGATGTTGGGAGTAATCATTCAACCAATCAACCAGATGGTTATCTCAGGTGAAGAAGCAGCAGTTAGTGATGACCAACATATGGATGCTGTGTTCACCGTGAATATCAAGGTTCAAGGTTCAAGGTTCAAGGTTTTTTATTGTCATATGCACAACATTCACAAGAAGCAAAAGTTGGCAATGAAATTCTTATGTCTCTCCGAGACCTTACGCTAATGCTAAGGACAATATTAACAGACATAATTTAAAAAAACACAAGAGATATAATAGAAAAAGTACAAAATATAATAGAAAAAGTACACAGTTATAAAGTACAAGTTATAAAGTACAAGTTATAAGTACAAATTTATAAAAGTACAAAAGTTATAAGTTATAAAGTGTAGCGGAGTGTAAGGTGACCTTGAAGTAAAGTGGCCTGTTGTGCGTGGGGGGGGGGGGCTCAGGTGTTTTTGTTCAAGAGCCTGATGGCTTGTGGGAAGAAACTGCCTTTAAATCTGGTGGTGTGAGTCCGGATGCTACGGAGCCATCTGCCTGAGGGCAGCAGGCAGAACAGCTTGTGGCTGGGGTGGAAAGGATCCTTCAGGATCTTGCTGGTCTTCTTCCTGCTACGCTGCTGGTAGAGGACCTCCATGGAGGGCAGCTCCGACCTGGTGATGCGTTGTGCAGCGTTCACCACCCTCTGTAGCGCCTTCCGTTTGAGGGCGGTGCAGCTGCCATACCAGGCCTTGATGCAGCCAGTCAGGATACTCTCAATAGTGCACCTGTAGAAGTTGCAGAGTATCCTGGGGTCCATGTTGATCTTCCTCAGCCTGCGTAGGAAGAAGAGTCGCTGTCTTGCTGTCCTGGTGATGATGTCGGCGTGGTGGTTCCAGGTGAGGTCCTCGCTGATGTGGACACCGAGGAACCTGAAGCTGCTGACTCTCTCCACCGCCGCCCCGTTGATGTCGATGGGGGCGTGTCCCGTGCTCTGGCCCCATACAGCAGCTATACAGCAACTGAGGTGGAAACTACAGGGAGGTCATGGAAGTGATGGACACTTGAGCTCCAGACTATTTCCCTAACCAAGGTTGATGGTAACACTAAACAATATGGTTCCTGAACTATTCACTAACTGTGGACTAAGGAGGGATTACTCATTAAAGAACATATGACTGATCTAGGATCAACCAATGATTCCAAATACATTTCATTCATGTAATGAGTCATTGGCTGATGACCAAATAATAATCATATCCTGGATATGTTAGCCCATCACTACCTTCTACTTCTTCACCTGAGAAAGCCTTTCAGTTGTGCTATGTGATCATTACTCCTGAGAAAACAAGTTATCATTACTACATGGTTCCTGAACTAACTAAACAACATATCCAGACAATACCCGATATGTACTGTTCATATTTCATGTTTATTGTTACTAAAGACTTTCAATCCTAACAATTTTCACTATTCACAATTTTAGTCCAAGCTAAAAATAAAAATGAAAGAATTGTAACTGTAATAATGGCAGCAATATGAATTAATTTCTATCTCTCCATCAGAAAATATAGCAATGTTAACCTTAGATTTAAATTGTGTCCATACATACTAAATTGTTTGTTTGTTAAAAATATTTTTCCAATGTCATCTGGCTCCTTGTGTGGATTTGAGTCTGTGCTGTTGTTGAACATTATACTGTCACATGATGGCGTCAAACCAAATGCCCTTCAGCTTCCAGCTATAATCTGGTATTATTTGCTGCATTCATAGAAAACAAGAGACAAAAGGTGAGTTTGAGCCAATCTGGTGAACTAGAGTTTAGTCCTCAGTTTGATAGTGTAGTTCTAACTATGTGACCTACCTACTGGTCAACAGGGCAGATATTACCGCATTCGTGTCATATGGGAGTTACCGTAAATACGAGCTTCCGACTGGGAAGAAACGTTCATGTCAACCTCCTAGTGGTCATTCTAAGTAGGAAATATGAAGGAACTTTTTGAATGCTCTGATATTTCCCACCTGATGGGATTAATATTGAAAGTGTATCAAACACACAGCTGTGTAGTCAGCAGTGCACACAATTTCATATGGTTTGAGCCAAAAAAGTAAAATTATTTTCAGTGTTCATTTCCTTTTTCCTGTTTCCTTGTTTTTGCGATCATTCACTAAGACATGAGCAGCTGTATAAAGACGACACACTGTCTCACTGCTCTTATCACGCTGCTTTTCATTTGAACATGAGAAACATTCTCCACATAGTTAATATTGTTGTCTTTCTTTTTTAAGTCATACAATTTAGAATTTTGAATGAAACAATCAAATTTTCCTTTGTGGGGAGAAAAGGGTCAAACGTACCCTCAAACTATTAAGAGTTATGCATCATTTTAACCAAAAAAGCCTGGACATTTGTCACAGGGTGACAGTGTGTTTGTGTGTGTGTATGAGTGGATCCGCCCCCACCTCACTTACCTGTGTGAATGTGACCATACAATCCCCTCCCCCTGCACCTACCTGGGGAAGTTGATTAACGCCAATGACCTACACCTGGGGGATTGGCTCACAGGGGTGGTTTCCTCCTGCACACAGCTCCTTCATATACAGGTGGAGAGCAGAGAGACAGGAGGGCATGGCAGCAGCAGAAAGTGACGGAGGTCTGCACAGCGCGAGACAGCCCAAGTCCGCCAAGTCCAAGAGGCAGTGTTGGGCCTGAGTCTGGGACAACACGATGACGACTAAGAATTGAAGTCTGCCTGAACCTGAGTGGAGGCAGAGACCAGAGAGGATACGCTGTGGGCAATGTGGAGGAGTGAAGTTCGCTTCACCCTCCTCCCAGTTAAGTAGTCCATCTCTCTCTATCCTGTGTTTTTATACATCCCTGCCTATCGCACTAGTCCAAGAATTAGTCGCTTGGGTCCTTAGCTTATAATTGATTTTGTTTTTTAAATATACTTTGGCGTGCTGTGGCCATCTGATTTTCCTTTGTTGTGTGGAGTTGGGGTATTTTATATATCTTTCCTATGGACCCAATGCGAATAGACTAAACGAGCTAGTTGAGAGGATTTCCCAGTAACTACCGGTTTCATCTGTAGGCACCCTATTGCCTGCTGGGAAATGGAGGAGCAGCTGCCAGCGGACCAGGACTTCAGACTCCTATGCGCGCTTGGGCTTGTTTTTAGAAAATACTTTTTGCTGGCCTTTTATTGGTAAAATAAATACCCTCTGTTCTTGAACTTGTGTCTGTGTGCTGGTTTGGTCAGAACGCTCCCCAGTAAAAACGTGAACCACTGTGGGGCTTTCTACCCCCGTTAGTCACATGAATCGACTCCAATGTTGTCCCCACATCTTGTTGAGCCATCATGTTGTTCACTGTGTCCATTAATTTGACTTTCTGGTTGTTACTATGCTTGTTACTCTTGCTCATGTTTGGTAAAAAGGTTCAGTACCTTGCCCCACCCAGATGATGCCCCTGAGTAGTAGTACATTAAATATACTTACCAGGCTGAACATGTTTGCTGGCCATATTTGTCTTGTTGAGGCAGTTGCTCTGTGATGCTTGGACAGTGTCAGTGTCTTGCTGTCGAATGGTTTCATTTTCACGCCATCATTATACTTGAACCTCCTTCTAGTGCCCTCCCGCAAACAGCCGCACTGAGAGCTGATTGGCTCCAGTGGTTTGGCCTGCTCAGTATTTCCAGGTCTAAATTTCAGATGTAAATACAGTGTCTGTTATGCAGATCTCTGCCAGAGACACCTCTGAACAGAGATTATAAAGCTAAGAAAAACAAGGGGGCTAGATTCTAAACATCTGAAAGGTTCTTCTAATAGTTCAGTCTGAACAATGTGAGCTGTGTGAAAGTGTCTTGGGCAACGGCTCTCCAGTATGGTTTATATGAAATCTGACCTATGTCCTACATGACACGGTGCACTTCTGGTCATGTATGAACCTTTGAACCAGAACACAAGACACATGCACACCTTCATGTCACACCTAAAAGCTACACTAAGGATACAAAAATCACCACATGATACATAAACTCTTCCACAGTAAGTGTATAGAATAGGTTCTTAAAAGAGACTTGATTGCAATTGTTCAGCTTCAGCAGTTCTATTGCATATATGTCAGGGAGTCTGTCTGTCTTTACTCCTGGTAGCTAGCTAACTAGCCAGCAGGCTAGTTTAGCAAAGCAATACCGTTAACATGAAACTACTAGCCATGCAATGTTAGTGAAAGTTAAGACATACAGTGTGTGTACATGTACATTTTCTCACCGTGAAATCCATTTTCATGGCCGGCCTGTTCTACTCATGTGTTTTGAAGTTATTTTTATGTAAAGGATATTTAGTTTACTGCTTTATAAAACGATAAATTGTGTGCAGGTGCCTGGAGAATGAATTAGTTTGAGTTTGTGTTCAGGTTACATTTGAGCGGATGGGTCCCAGGAACGAGTACCACCCAATGCTTTAAGGGTCAAATTAAAATGCTACTCCCTTCACTCTGTTTTAACTAACAGGTGGGTCACATTGAACCTGTGAGACCATGTGTGAGATGATGATGAAATGGGGGCAGCAGCATCCTGGAGGTTAGAGAAGTGGCCTTGTGATCGGAAAGGTCAACAGTTTGAATCCCTGGACCAGCTAGGATAATCTGGCCAGGTAAAGTGAATTAGTAACACTCTGTCAATGTACCCTTGAGCAAGGCAGCGGCTCCAGTGCTGGAGATTTAAATCAGTTGACCCCAACGTCTGGGAAAATCTGGGCAGGAAGACAGACAAACATGCTGTTATCGAGGTGCCCTTGAGCAAGGCATGTAACCCCCAGCTGCTAGTGGAGAATACTGGTTATAATGGGCAGCTCCCAGAAGAAGGCTGGTTGTACTGGGCAGCTCCCAGGTGTGAATGTGGGCTACTGTATAAATGTGAAGCAGGAACATCCGGTGCAAATCTCCCTGTACCGGAAATTAAGTTTCAAAAATGTGTAATTACATGAGAGTGATCAGTTTTCTTCTCTTATCTTGGCTGTAAAATGTGATTTCAACAAATCAAATCACAGTCACTGTACTGGCTGCAGGGAAAACAGCTTTACAGAAAAACAAGTTGATACAAGATGAAATGAAGATTAACTCAATAAGTCTTTGGAGTTGATTATCTCAGCTCAGACCACAAACAAAACACAGACAAATTTGTGGCAGCCGATGTGAAATTATTGAGACTTATTAGTATTGACGACAGTAAACACTGTTTATTGAATTGCAGTTATTTTCTGCCTGTCAGCAGGGAAAAGCCTCCTCAGCTCCTGGGTCTCCTCAGCTCGTTTCCTCCATGATCATTTCACATTTTAACATCAATAATTGTTTTTGTTTTAATTGATTAATTGAACTATTTTTTTGTTTATTTTGAGGTGAGGTTTATGGGTTTTTATGTAGTGTCACGATTTGAGGTTGAATCTGGACCCAAAATGCAGACCACGACTAGGGAGTAGGAAAAAGAGGATTTATTGAAGAAGCAGATGACGGGAAGGAGTGGGGTGCAGAGGCTGGGCTGGATGGAGCTGGGGCAAGCAGAGGAGGCAGGAACGAGGGAGACAGGCAGGCTGGTGTGTTTCGGTGAGGAGACACGAGGAAGGAGGCATACAGGGGATCTTAGAAGACAAGAACAAACAGTTAGGACAACCCAGAGGCACACAAGGGAATAAACTCTGATAGTTGAGCAAGAGAGGCCGAGAGAGTGACTACCATGGTAGTTGGCGGAACAATCTGGCGAAGAGTGGTTGAAGAGCCGGGGTATAAGTACTGCTGGTTTGATGGCTTGATAGACGGCAGGTGTGGAGGAAAGGCAGGGCAGGGAGAGGAAGCCACACCCACGCCACACACACACACACACAGACAGACATAGAGACAGACAGGGGAGGTAAAAACATAGGGGAACCCTGGGGTCGGGGCTGGAGCCGTGACATAAAGGTGCTGCGTGTAAAATTGTAACATCAATAAATCATGACCACATCATAATTTTGAAACACGAGTAGAATTACCGTAAATCAACGAGACTGTCACCACCAGCCTGTCAGCCTCTACCAGCCTGTCAGCCTCTACCAGCCTCTACCAGCCTGTCAGCCTGCTTGGTCCCCTCCTCTTCATCATTTACATCCTTCCCCTTGGACAAATCATCCGTCGACATGGCCTCCATTTTCACTGTTACGCTGATGACACCCAACTCTACCTCTCCTCCAAGACCATCACCTCAGTCACCCACTCCACTCTCACCACCTGTCTCACTGATTTAAAATCATGGATGCAACAGAACTTTCTCAAACTCAACTGCGATAAATCAGAAACTCCCTCACCCGCTCAGCCCAGACCTTCTCTCTCACCATCGATGGCTCCAACGTCTCCCCCTCCACCCAGGTCCACAACCTCGGAATCACCCTCGACCCCACCCTCTCTTTCCTACCCCACGCCAACCACATCACCAAAACTGCCTTCTTTCACCTCAGGAACATTGCACACCTCTGGCCCTGCCTGTCCTCTGCCAGCACCGAAATTCTTATCCATGCCCACATAACCTCCAGACTGGACTACTGCAACAGCATCTTCTACGGCTCATCCAACAAAATCCTCAATAAACTCCAATACGTCCAGAACTCTGCCGCTCGACTTCTCACCTCCACCCGCCGCCGTGACCACATCACCCCGGTCCTCCACAACCTCCACTGGCTCCCGGTCAAATACAGGATTGACTTCAAAATATTACCCACCACCTACAAAGCCCTAAATAACCTGGCCCCTCCCTACCTCTCAGACCTCCTCCACCGCCACGCCCCAACCTGTTGCCTCAGGTCCGCCGACGCAAACACTCTCAAGACCATCAGGACCGAGCTCCGGACCTGGGGTGACCTGGGGTGACAGGGCCTTTTCAGTTGATGCACCCTCCCTCTGGAACGCCCTCCCCATCCCCATCCGTCAGGCTCCCACCCTACCATCGTTCAAACAAGCCCTCAAAACTCACCTCTTCAAACTCGCTTTCTCCTGCTAACCCCTGTTCCCTTTCTCTCCCTTCCCTCCATTCCATGACTTGTTCCGTACAACTTCTCTATTTTTCTTTTTTACTAAAATGTTCTGTTTTGTTTGCTCTTTTTTTTGTAATTTTTTTGTAATGTTTTTTGTTTTGTTTGTTCTGCCCTCCATGTAAAGCGTCTTTGGGTACTTAGAAAAGCGCTATATAAGTCCAATATATTATTATTATTATTATTAGCCTCTACCAGCCTGTCAGCCTCTACCAGCCTCCAACAGCCCCCCTGTTGGAGGCTGGTAGAGGCTGACAGGCTGGTAGAGGTTGGTAGAGGCCGCTAGAAGCTAACAGGCTGGTAGAGGCTAATAATAATAATAATAATAATAATAATAATAATAATAATAATAATAATAATTTGCAGGAAGCAACGGGCTTATGGGAAATGTAGTCTTAATGTGGAGAAACACGAGTAACAATACCACTGGTGTGAGATAGAGCTACCAGTCATCTTTACCGTGGTCTCATTTGTTACACCAAGTATCACTAGTAATTTGACAATGATACATTCCGGTTTTAAATGCCTAGTGTGTAAGTGTAACATCATGGTCAAAAAACACACGGAGCATGAGCATTCAATAAAGCCTCATTTCCATTATCACCTCCGGATGATGAATGACTCTCTGCCAGGCCGGGAGACTCTTTCAACGAAGCTCAGCGTTATGAATCTCTGCAGGGATCAAAAGTGGCAAGGACGGCATCAGCTAATAAACTATCTAAACTATCCAAAATAAAACAGACACAGACAAGACGCTAAATAACTCGGTTGATACATCAATTCAGCATGGAGATTAAGAGGAATAAAACAACAAACAAGCTGATTATGTTACAGAAAACAATAATGTAATTGTGTTTATAATATGCTTGAAGTATAAACTCCAATAAAATATATGCATAATTATAGGCCAGTGGAAAACTACTGAGCTGAGAGGAGTATGTGTTTCCTCTTTTCCCATGATTATTAGCTGGAAGTTTATTATTGAGCTAGCTATGTTTATAACAACTGTTGCAATGTTATGAAAGACAGTTTTGTTGGAAATGTCAAGGACACAAGCAGTTCCTGTGAGCGCAGGATGAGTCAAAGGGAGTTAGACTGGAATGTTCTAACTATGATAGACAGTACTGCTTTTCTTCTTGGTGTCTGGGCACTGTTTGATTCCTTTGCCTTCAGTAAACTGCTTTGAACTATGTAAGAGATATGTGGCTTAGCATGACACAGCATATTAGAAAGGTATATAAAGCTTGACTGATGTAACCTGCCTTTGCTCTCTATCTAGAACAACCCTCTTGGATGCAAAAGGTATTGTGCCTACGTATAAGTATTTCCCTTTTTGTTTTAGTAAGTATTCCTGAGACATATATTGTGTTATAGCTTTATTGAGCTGTTCTCACCACTAGACAAAGTGCAATTGACTTTAAATTGCCGCGTCAATTATCGCCTCAGACGTCTAGAATCAAGGCAACTGGAGATCCAACTTTAGGTAAATGTGGTAACTGGGCTCCTCATTTTTTTTCTGATATTCAATTTAAATCAGATTTTTCTCCATAAGTGAAATTTGGTTTGGAGACAGCGTTTAAAATAAAGACACACACCATCACATAATATACCACAGCAATACCACAGCTGACAATATAGTTTGATACGCTGTGATCAAGTTTCTCATCAGTGAAGAATACAAACTTCTTATGGGTCAATGGCATAATGCATGTATGAATATTGTGAGTATGAGTGAATATAAGTGTTCATGTTTCCAGCAGTGGTAAAAACCCTAAAAGTTTTTACGTTTTTATGCGGTTGCACCACTTGACATTTTGTGCGTTGTAAGATCAGAAATCTTGGTAAAAACAAATCAATTAATGGCACCTTACAAACCATAAAACAAATATGTGTATGCATAATACTATTTTGTGGCCTTAAAATAGAATTTTAAACAAACACAAGTGTCAAGTAACTAAACTAATTAAATGCTATGGTTCTTTAACTACTGTAGTATCTCACCACTGCGGTATATGAGGCACACTGCACAGCAAAGCAGGCATGTTGTCACCATAACCACTGTGGGCTTGCTGTATGTGTTCTTCAACTGATTAACACTCCCACTAGCATGCAACCTGCAGCCACTCTGGAAGCAACAAGGTGATGTGGGTCTGGTTCAACCATCTGTGGTGATACTTGATGAGATGTATAACATACCTGCTCTCCTCTAACATCCATGGCAGGTTTCCACAGAGGCGCTCCCCCCAGCAGCACAAGGAAGGGTTGGTTTCAATATTACCACAAACCACACAAGCAGTCTAATGAGTTTTAAAGATTCATGAAGAGTTATATAAAGAGTTTTTTCCCTGGATAAATAAAAGTTAAAAAAGGAGCAGAAACATTCATGATTGAAACATAAAGTGTGAGTTGTTTTTTTGACTTCATCAAGCACCATCTAACAGCACAATCACATACTGCATGATCTCTAGATGGTGAAAAGACACAAGTACTAATGTTTTTGAGATTATTTCTAATGTCTTTTATTGACACATTTTCAGTACAAAGTGATGTATTATCTACCCCATCCAGACACAACTAAAAATCAAATTGTTAATCAAAGCTTGTCAAAGTCATTTCATCCATCGACCCTTCCTTAAAGATTTGTTATGTAATTATTTATTAATCTTAATCATGTTGATTGATGGTTACAATAGAATGCAATGCTGATTTATAACAGCATGTTTCAGGCATTTGTCCTGAATGTCAAGCCACCTTCATGCTATCCCCAGTATCTTCCTAGCAGGTATATGGAAGCCATTACTAGTACAGCTCCTGATACAAACAGACATTTCCTGCTGGAAAAGACCCTTCCTGTTTCCGAGAAACCGTCGCCCACCTCCCTCTGCCGCCCCCTGTTGTCTGGAGTTGCCCTGACAGCTGTAGCCAGTCTCCTAAATATCCAAACGTTACAGAACACCAAAACTGTCCACATAGCTCGAAACAATTGATAAACCCCGGAAGTCGGTGCAGACCTTCGTACATAATATGGGTGTCCTCCCTCTCTGATGAAACCTATTTTGTCAAGGAGCTCTCTGATCTGATTGGTGTTTCCAGTCGTGATGTTGTCGAACACATGGTAACGCCCTCCACATTTCTGAACCAGTTTCTTCAGGTTCTCGTCTCCTCTGATGAAGTCCTCTATGTTGATGCCTCCCAGTCTGTCTCCGTGTGTGAAGAGCACTATGGTGTGGTCTCTGACAGCAGGACACAGCATCTTCTCCAGAGTCTCCATCCCTTTCTGCTCTTGTTCAGAAAGGCGTCCGAGCTGGAGGATGAGGAGGAAGGCATGGGGACCTGGAGCGGTGAGCAGCAAGGCGTCTTCCAGCTCCGCCATCACCTCCTCTTTAGAGAGCTCGCTGCTGGAGAGCCCAGGGGTGTCCACCACGGTCACTGTCCTGTCCAGCACTTGCCCTTCTCTCTTCTCACTTTTCAGCGTCACCGGTCTGAAACTTAATTTACAGATAAACTCCCTGCGTCCCAGGATGGTGTTTCCTGCTGCACTCTTCCCCACTCTTTCCTGACCTACCAACACCACTCTGAGGCTAGACCCTGAAAACAAGACACAAACAAGATATATGGATATATATGGGAATGAAAACAAAAAGTGCAATGAAGGAAAAGAGACAATATTACAATACGCATTTTGATGACAAAAATCTTGATATTTATTAAAATGATGAACATTAGAGAAGACAGAATACATTGGAATACATGAACCACAATTTCAGCCTAGTTTTCACCGTGGATTCACACTGCAAGCAAAACCATCAACAAGTCAATGGAAGTCCATTCATTTCCTATAGAGCTGAGCAACGATGTGTGGACGTTCAACAAGCTTGTCCGCTGAGAAAAATTGTCCACTGCTTAGCTTTTCTTGATCATCAGATTTCTGTTCTTCCTTGTTTCACTATGATGTGATTTCATTTCATGATCAATAATCTTCCTGCCAAGTGCAACATGGACCAGTTGATTCCAGCCATTCAAAGCTTCCCAGTTCTCTACAAGTTTTATTTGAAGGACGACAGGAATAAACTCACTCTCTCACTGCACCCAGTCAGTCAGAATAGAGCGACCCATTAACCAAGGTGCTCGCAGTGTGAACGCCCTATTAGTAGATGTGATGGTTTCTGGGGAAAAGAACAAACTAAATAAAACAAAATTAAATCTTCAAATTTTGACTACCATTATTTCACTGTATTTACTTATTGCTCTGATCAGCTCAAACTAATGACTAACATTAGAAATATTGAAACATTTACTGTATAGTGCATCTCTCTGAAACCTTAATGACACCTGCAGCAGCAGCTCCTAGCACAGCTGCTATTGGAGTTCCCACTACACCTCCTATTGTACCTCCCACTACAGCTCCCACTGTAGCTCCCGCTGCAACTCCCCTCTTCAGAAAATGAATCCAGTTCCTAATGAAAGAATTATCTTCCACAGCTTGTTGTCTTGATTCGTTCGGATCCATGCCTCCTTCCTCAAGTCTTTCCTGTTCTTCTTTTATTGCTTTCTCAGCCTCTTGGAACATTTCATTGGTGTAATGGCTTCCTCCGTTTATCAAGACCATTCTGTTGATCTTCTGCAGTAGCTCAGTGACCTGAGAGGGATTCTTGTCTCTGTTGTCAAAAACATGGTATCCCCCTTTGCATTCTGTGATGAATTTCTTCAGAGCTTGATTATCACCAAATAATGTTTCTATGGAAACTCCTTCAGCCTTCAGATCATCTCCACGGGTGAACAAGACCATAGTGTAATCTTCTGACTTTTTTCCAAAGGTTTCCTGAATGATTTTCACTGTTTCCTGTTCTTCTGGTGTGAATCTGCCCAGTTGGAGCACAACCAGGAACACATGAGGACCAGGAGAAGCTAAACAGATGCATTTCTTGATCTCTAGCAGCACCTCTTCTTGTGTTTGTAAGGAGGAAAACAGACCTGGAGTATCAATAACGGCCAGAGATTGTGTACCAAGACTTCCCTTTTCCTTTTGGCACATCGATGTCACTGAGGAAGACGTCAGCTGAGAGATAAAAGCTTTCCTCCCTAAGATGGTGTTTCCTGCTGCACTCTTCCCAACTCCAGTCTTCCCAACAAGCACAATCCGCAGCTCTGGTTTCTCTGTTGGAGAATGTTACAAGGACATTGATGATGCTTTTGATTTGTTTCAATCTCAAATGCATCACCAGCCTGACATCCTTCAATTCAAAATCACAAATGTGTTTTACCATGATGTTGGGAGTAATCATTCAACACAACCAGATGGTTATCTCAGGTGAAGAAGCAGCAGTTAGTGATGACCAACATATGGATGCTGTGTTCACCGTGAATATACAGCAACTGAGGTGGAAACTACAAGGAGGTCATGGAAGTTACGGACACTTGAGCTCCAGACATTTTCCCTAACCAAGGTTGATGGTAACACTAAACAATATGGTTCCTGAACTATTCACTAACTGTGGACTAAGGAGGGATTACTCATTAAAGACCATATGACTGATCTAGGATCAACCAGTGATTCCAAATACATTTCATTCAGGTAATGAATCATTGGCTGATGACCAAATAATAATCATATCCTGGACATGTTAGCCCATCACTACCTTCTACTTCTTCACCTGAGAAAGCCTTTCAGTTGTGCTATGTGATCATTACTCCTGAGAAAACAAGTTATCATTACTACATGGTTCCTGAACTAACTAAACAACATATCCAGACAATACCTGATATGTACTGTTCATATTTCATGTTTCTTGTTATTAAAGACTTTCAATCCCCACAATTTTCACTATTCACAATTTTAGTCCAAGCTAAAAATAAAAATGAACGAATTGTAACTGTAATAATGGCAGCAATATTAATTAATTTCTATCTCTCCATCAGAAAATATAGCAATGTTAACCTTAGATTTAAATAGTGTCCATACATACTAAATTGTTTGTTTGTTAAAAATATTTTTCCAATGTCATCTGGCTCCTTGTGTGGATTTGAGTCTGTGCTGTTGTTGAACATTATACTGTCACATGATGGCGCCAAAGCAAATGCCCTTCAGCTTCCAGCTATAATCTGGTATTATTTGCTGTATTCATAGAAAACAAGAGACAAAAGGTGAGTTTGAGCCAATCTGGTGAACTAGAGTTTAGTCCTCAGTTTGATAGTGTAGTTCTAACTATGTGACCTACCTACTGGTCAACAGGGCAGATATTACCGCATTCGTGTCATATGGAAGTTACCGTAAATAAGAGCTTCCGACTGGGAAAACTTTCATGTCAACCTCCTAGTGGTCATTCTAAGTAGGAAATATGAAGGAACTTTTTGAATGCTCTGATATTTCCCACCTGACGGGATTAATATTGAAAGTGTATCAAACACACAGGTCTGTAGTCAGCAGTACACACAATTTCATATGGTTTGAGTAAAATGATTTTGTGAAATGATTGTTAATTTCCTGTTTCCTTGTTTTTGCGATCATTCACTCAGACATCAGCAGCTGTATAAAGACGACACACTGTCTCACTGCTCTTATCATGCTGCTTTTCATTTGAACATGAGAAACATTCATAGTTAATATTTTCTTTTTTTTTTTAAAGTCATACAATTCATATTTTTGAATGAAACAAATTTTCTTTGTGGGGAGAAAAGGGTCAAATGTACCCTCAAACTATTAATAGTTATACATCATTTTAACCAGAAAAGCCTGGACATTCACATGAATCAACTGATGTTGTCCCCACATCTTGTTGAGCCATCATGTTGTTCACTGTGTCCATTAATTTGATTGTTTCTGGTTGTTACTATGCTTGTTACTCTTGTTCATGTTTGGTAAAAAGGTTCAGTGCCTTGCCCCACCCAGATGATGCCCCTGAGTAGTAGTACATTAAATATACTTACCAGGCTGAACATGTTTGCTGGCCATATTTGTCTTGTTGAGGCAGTTGCTCTGTGATGCTTGATCAGTGTCAGTGTCTTGCTGTCGAATGGTTTCATTTCCACACCATCGGTTCTATTTGAACCATCTTCTAGTGACCTCCCTCAGTACACATCACCTGTTACCCGACCAGTCCGCCCATTTTGAGATAACCATGCAAGTATAGTCACAGCCAATGGGAAACTGCTGAGCTGAGTGTGTGTGTGAGGATTTTGAGAAACAATGGTTTAAGCAAGGATGTACATCAGGGCTGCTGACCGGTTTGAGTGTATGGTGGAGTAGTGACTTCTGTGCAATGTCTGTTAAATGCAGTCCAGAAATTGTCAAGTTATATTCTGTAAGAGTACAACCCTGGGTTTTGCAATGCAACATTGCTATAGACTGGGTAACGACAACACAAGTGGGAGAAGGAGTAGTATACTCACCCAGCTTAAAAGCATATGGTGTAACTCAATGTGTTTTCACAGGAAAACAGTACATTTGGTACCAAAAGGGTGAAAATCATGTCTCCTGAACTGTTAACATTAATGATCCCAGGTTAAGTAGAGTCCCAGGAAAGGTTTGGGCAAAACACACCTATGTGGGACTCATGCAAAATGTAGCTCCACTTGTAGTAAGGGCTAAATCCACACACACAGACCACATCAGCCACAGTATCCATTTGAACCTGAAGCTATAGAGGGAATCACCAGTTTTTGAAGCACTGTTGAAAGAGGGAATAATTGTGCCATGCCCAGACTCACCTTGTTCCACTCCCGTCTTTCCTGTTAAAAAGCACCAGTACAGAGTAAGCCAGACGTGGAGATTCATTCAAGATTTGAAAAAGGCAAGTGAAGCAGTAAATCAGAGCTCCCAATTGTAGCAGATCCATACACACTGCTGGGACAGGTACCCCTAGACAGTAAATCCTTCTGTGGCCGACCTAGCGAATGCGTTCTTTGGTATTACAGTGGCACAAGAATCACAATTTTGCTTTGCATTCAAAGTTAACGGTAAATCATGTACATGGACCAGAACACTAGGATATGCAGAATCACAGCATTAGGAGATTGTTGGGAAAATCTGCAATTTGAACATGGCAGCACTTTGATACAGTAAATAGATCATCTGTGTGTGTCACGTCTCAGAGCAAACCACACCTCCCCTACTAAGGCTCAGAAACACAAGTTTAAATAAAATAGTTAGTTTTACTATACAATTAATTCTTAATATTCAGCACTCTCGAGTGTGACTGCTGGTTAAAATGGGGTGGGCCGATTGGATAAACTACCTGACCCGACATCGGGAGATCTGATAAAACAGTCCGTGCAGGTTTGAGCGTAGTGGAGGGCGCCGATCCCTGGTCTCCGGGTAGTACGGGGTCCACGCTGATCCTGTCGGCCGACGTCCCGGGATCACCTCGTCCACTCCATTTGTCGGCGGGGTTGGCTCTGCTCTTCTGCTTCCTCGGCGTCACCTCCAAGGAAGAAAACAAACCCTTTGTGAGTGACCGGGCTGGCGACACACACACAATAAAAGGTGCTACGTAGGTAGGATCGCGTCCCTTTAATAGATACTTAACGTGCGTTGAGTTAATTGGGTTGGCTCGGCTTCGTCGGGTTGGGTTGGGTTGAGTCTCGGTCTCGGTCTCGGTCTCGGTCTCGGTCTCGGTCTCGGTCTCGGTCTCGGTCTCGGTCTCGGTCTCGGTCCTGCAGTTCGGCGGTGCGGGTACAGGTCCTCTGCACAGTTTTTCTCTCTCCGGTTCTACTGGAAAGTCTTTTATAGGGGTTGCTGTCCATTGTTTCAGCGGGAGTGGATGAGATTATGGATTGGGAACACCTGTGCTGTTCCAGAGGTTACGTGGGTGTGTCATGGGGTTTCTCAACTTGTCGGGGCGCACACACACACACACACACACACACACACACAGCAAGAAAACAATTCCACCACACCATAAGGACCTGCATGCTTTTGGTCCACACTACAAAAACATTAACATAAAATATAAAGGACAAGAGGACCCAGCCCCAATTCACTCCCCTGACATGTGTTTTAGTTTAGTTGTTTTTTTTTTTTAGCAGAGAATAAAATCTAAGAAACAATCAATACAAAGTTTTAAAAATCTTCACTCTGTTATAATGTTATTCTTTTAATTTGCCATAATGTAATTTGGTAAACTTACTTGGTTCGAATAGCAACAAATTTCTAATATAAAATTTCTGATTACCTCGTTATGTATTTCACATTTTCCAGAGTTGTTTCTGATATTTTAGACATGCGCTAAAAGCTGTCGTTGAAATTGAATGTAAGCAACCGATTTATCTGACTGTCATATCAGCCGATAACTCAATCTCACTATTAGCATGTTAGCAGGTCTGCCCAAACCTCCATGTGATATATGATCCATCCAAGGAGGAAGGCTTGGGCCACTGCCAGATGCCAGCTCATGGGCTATGACAACATGAATTGAACTAGTTTATTCAGACTTCTTAGCTACTAGGAAGCTACTAGGAAGCAGTTGAGCTAAGAAGTCTGTGTAGTTTGAATTTCTTGCTTTGTATTCATCCGTAATAGCTGAAGGTTGATGACTATCCACCTTTGTGTTTTACCACTAAAGTAAAACGTCCTTTCAGATCAGAAATCTTAAAACAAAATAATTAATGGCATAATAAAAACAGTCTAATGAGTTTTGTTAAGGGGGTTGGTTAGTTTTTTCCCTGGATAAATAAAAGTTAAAAAAGGAGCAGAAACATTCATGATTGGAACATGAAGTGTAAATTGTTTTTTTTACTTCATCTAGCGCCATCTAACAGCACAATCACATACTGCATGATCTCTAGGTGGTGAAAAGACACAACTATGTTTTTGAGATTATTTCTAATAATCTCTTTTCTCTTTTATTGACACATTTTCAGTACAAAGTGATGTACTATCTACCCCATCCAGACACAACTTTAAAAATCTAATTGTTAATCAAAGTCATTTCATCCATCGACCCTTCCTTAAAAATGTGTTATTTTTATCAGTAATTATTCATTAATCTTAATCAAGTTGATTGATGGTTACAATAGAATGCAATGCTGATTTATAACAGCATGTTTCAGGCATTTGCCCTGAATGTCAAGCCACCTTCATGCTCTCCCCAGTATCTTCCTAGCAGGTATATGGAAGCCATTACTAGTACAGCTCCTGATACAAACAGACATTTCCTGCTGGAAAAGACCCTTCCTGTTTCCCAGAAACCGTCGCCCACCTCCCTCTGCCGCCCCCTGTTGTCTGGAGTTGCCCTGACAGCTGTAGCCAGTCTCCTAAATATCCAAACGTTACAGAACACCAAAACTCTCCACATAGCTCGAAACAATTGATAAACCCCGGAAGTCGGTGCAGACCTTCGTACATAATATGGGTGTCCTCCCTCTCTGATGAAACCTATTTTGTCAAGGAGCTCTCTGATCTGATTGGTGTTTCCAGTCGTGATGTTGTCGAACACATGGTAACGCCCTCCACATTTCTGAACCAGTTTCTTCAGGTTCTCGTCTCCTCTGATGAAGTCCTCTATGTTGATGCCTCCCAGTCTGTCTCCGTGTGTGAAGAGCACTATGGTGTGGTCTCTGACAGCAGAACACAGCATCTTCTCCAGAGTCTCCATCCCTTTCTGCTCTTGTTCAGAAAGGCGTCTGAGCTGGAGGATGAGGAGGAAGGCATGGGGACCTGGAGCGGTGAGCAGCAAGGCGTCTTCCAGCTCCGCCATCACCTCCTCTTTAGAGAGCTCGCTGCTGGAGAGCCCAGGGGTGTCCACCACGGTCACTGTCCTGTCCAGCACTTGCCCTTCTCTCTTCTCACTTTTCAGCGTCACCGGTCTGAAACTTAATTTACAGATAAACTCCCTGCGTCCCAGGATGGTGTTTCCTGCTGCACTCTTCCCCACTCTTTCCTGACCTACCAACACCACTCTGAGGCTAGACCCTGAAAACAAGATACAAACAAGATATATGGATATATATGGGAATGAAAGCAAAAAGTGCAATGAAGGAAAATATTACAATACACATTTTGATGCCACAAATCTTGATATGTATTAACCTATTTATTAAACCCTAATGATGAACATTAGAGAAGACAGAATACATTGGAATACATGAACCACAATTTCAGCCTAGTTTTCACCGTGGATTCACACTGCAAGCAAAACCATCAACAAGTCAATGGAAGTCCATTAATTTCCTATAGAGCTGAGAAACGATGTGTGGACGTTCAACAAGCTTGTCAGCTGAGAAAAATTGGCCACTGCTGAACTTTTCTTGATTTCTGTTCTTCCTTGTTTCACTATGATGTGATTTAACTTCATGATCAATAATCTTCCTGCCAATTGCAACATGGATGAGTTGATTCCAGCCATTCAAAGCTTCCCAGTTCTCTACAAGTTTTATTTGAAGGACGACAGGAACAAACTCACTCTCTCACTGCACCCAGTCAGTCAGAATAGAGCGACCCATTAACCAAGGTGCTCGCAGTGTGAACGCCCTATTAGTAGATGTGATGGTTTCTGGGAAAAAGCACAAACTAAATAAAACAAAATTAAATCTACAAATCTTTACTAGAAAAATGTCACTGTAGTTACTTATTGGTGTGATCAGCTCAAACTAATGACTAACATTAGAAATATTGAAACATTTACTGTATAGTGCATCTCTCTGAAAACTTAATGACACCTACAGCAGAAACTCCCCCTGCAACTCCCCCTACCACAGCTCCTATTGGACCTCCCACTGCAGCTCCCACTCCAGCTCCCACTACAGCTCCCCCAGTCAGTTGAAGAGCCCGGGTCCTGATGAAAGAATTATCTTCCACAGCTTGTTGTCTTGATTCGTTCGGATCCATGCCTCCTTCCTCAAGTCTTTCCTGTTCTTCTTGTATGGCTCTCTCAGCCTCTTGGAACATTTCATTGGTGTAATGGCTTCCTCCATTTATCAAGACCATTCTGTTGATCTTCTGCAGTAGCTCAGTGACCTGAGAGGGATTCTTGTCTCTGTTGTCAAAAACATGATATCTCCCTTCGCATTCCTTGATGATTTTCCTAAGAGCTTGATTATCACCAATTAATGTTTCTATGGAAACTCCTTCAGCCTTCAGATCATCTCCATGGGTGAACAAGACCATAGTGTAATCTTCTGACTTTTTTCCAAAGGTTTCCTGAATGATTTTCACTGTTTCCTGTTCTTCTGGTGTGAATCTGCCCAGTTGGAGCACAACCAGGATCACATGAGGACCAGGAGAAGCTAAACAGATGCATCTCTTGATCTCTAGCAGCACCTCTTCTTGTGTTTGTAAGGAGGAAAACAGACCTGGAGTATCAATAACGGCCAGAGATTGTCCACCATGATTTCCCTTTTCCTTTTTGCACTCCGATGTCACTGAGGAAGACGTCAGCTCAGAGATAAAAGCTTTCCTCCCTAAGATGGTGTTTCCTGCTGCACTCTTCCCAACTCCAGTTTTCCCAACAAGCACAATCCGCAGCTCTGGTTCCTCTGTTGGAGAATGTTACGAGGACATTGATGATGCTTTTCATTGGTTTCAATCTCAAATGCATCACCAGCCTAACATCCTTCAATTCAAAATCACAAATGTGTTTTACCATGATCTTGAGAGTAATCATTCCACAACCAGATGGTTATCTCAGGTGAAGAAGCAGCAGTTAGTGATGACCAACATATGGATGCTGCGTTCACCGTGAATATACAGCAACTGAGGTGGAAACTACAGGGAGGTCATGGAAGTGATGGACACTTGAGCTCCAGACATTTTCCCTAACCAAGGTTGATGGTAACACTAAACAATATGGTTCCTGAACTATTCACTAACTGTGGACTAAGGAGGGATTACTCATTAAAGACCATATGACTGATCTAGGATCAACCAATGATTCCAAATACATTTCATTCAGGTAATGAGTCATTGGCTGATGACCAAATAATAATCATATCCTGGACATGTTAGCCATCACTACCTTCTACTTCTTCACCTGAGAAAGCCTTTCAGTTGTGCTATGTGATCATTACTCCTGAGAAAACAAGTTATCATTACTACATGGTTCCTGAACTAATTAAACAACATATCCAGACAATACCCGCTATGTTCTGTTCAGATTTCATGTTTCTTGTTATTAAAGACTTTCAATCATAAATATTTTTACTATTCACAATTTTAGTCCAAGGTAAAAATAAAAATGAAAGAATTGTAAGTATAACAATAGCAGCAATATGCATAAATTTCTATCTCTCCATCAGAAAATCTATCAATGTTAACTTAAGATTTAAATAGTGTCCATACATACTAAATTGTTTGTTTGTTAAAAATATTTTTCCAATGTCATCTGGCTCCTTGTGTGGATTTGAGTCTGTGCTGTTGTTGAACATTATACTGTCACATGATGGCGTCAAACCAAATGCCCTTCAGCTTCCAGCTATAATCTGGTATTATTTGCTGTATCCATAGAAAACAAGAGACAAAAGGTGAGTTTGAGCCAATCTGGTGAACTAGAGTTTAGTCCTCAGTTTGATAGTGTAGTTCTAACTATGTGACCTACCTACTGGTCAACAGGGCAGATATTACCGCATTCGTGTCATATGGGAGTTACCGTAAATAAGAGCTTCCGACTGGGAAGAAACGTTCATGTCAACCTCCTAGTGGTCATTCTAAGTAGGAAATATGAAGGAACTTTTTGAATGCTCTGATATTTCCCACCTGACGGGATTAATATTGAAAGTGTATCAAACACACAGCTCTGTAGTCAGCAGTACACACAATTTCATATGGTTTGAGCCAAAAAATTATTCATAATTTCATAATTATTTCAGTGTTCATTTCATGTTTCCTTGTTTTTGCGATCATTCACTCAGACATCAGCAGCTGTATAAAGACGACACACTGTCTCACTGCTCTTATCATGCTGCTTTTCATTTGAACATGAGAAACATTCACAAAGTTAATATTGTTGTCTTTTTTTTAATTCATACAATTTATGATTTTGAATGAAACAATCACATTTTCCTTTGTGGGGAGAAAAGGGTCAAATGTACCCTCAAACTATTAAGAGTTATACATCATTTTAACCAGAAAAGCCTGGACAGTCACATGAATTCACAACAATCACATTTTGTTGAGCCATCATGTTGTTCACTGTGTCCATTAATTTGACTGTTTCTGGTTGTTACTATGCTTGTTACTCTTGTTCATGTTTGGTAAAAAGGTTCAGTACCTTGCCCCACCCAGATGATGCCCCTGAGTAGTAGTACATTAAATATACTTACCAGGCTGAGACTGTTTGCCACCCATATTTGTCTTGTTGAGGCAGTTGCTCTGTGATGCTTGATCAGTGTCAGTGTCTTGCTGTCGAATAGTTTCATTTTCACACCATTGCTATATATGAACCACCTTCTAATGCCCTCCCTCAGTACACATCAACTGTTACCTGACCAGGTTTTGAGATAACCACAATGGTGTAAAATCAGGCTCAACAGGTTTTGAAACAACCAGCTCAAACTGCAAGCTGGTCTTAGCTGGACCTTACAGCAGGGCAGAGATTGGACATCAAATGATAGAACACCAATAATGAATGTTTTCTTATCAGAGTGTGACAGCTCAGTTGTCTATGAAGGCCTAGTTATGACCACTAGAGGCCGTCTAGGTTCAGAAGGGGAGTCATGTAACAGTGACACTGTTGTCCGACCACGGCAAATTCCAGTGAGATGTCATTAATATAGTACACACAGATTATTTGTTCAGGAAGGTGGTGAGTCCTGTGCTACCAAACATCAATTGAAACAGTATAAAATAGAAGCACAGGTATTGATTTCCAATAGGATGATACAACCAATTGTACTATGTTAAAAGGAAGTCAACGGCACTGAAGGAAAATACCAACTTGACTCCACCACAATACAACTGTGATCAAAGATTAGAAACCGGTCCGACCTAACTCATGTTCACATCACTACTGCAATTGGGACTAAAGTCGCGCTGGTTGCAGGCGACATCCTCAATAAAAAGGTGCTTACCAATTTACTGGACTGACGATGTACAACAGGAATTGCTATTATAAGTGATCACTAGGTCAGGGGTTCTCAACCTAGGGGCTGTGACCCGTGGGACCCCAGGTTAAGAAGGGAAGTGTGCTAAAAGAAGAATATATATATATATATAGTAGTTCTATATATATATATATATATATATATTTCCTGTGTGTGTGCAAACTTTGGAAACAAATGTCCTCTAATTAATGTCATCGTAAAAACGTTTTAATAATATGTGTATGGATATGTGTATTTGTGGCCTTCAAATATCATTTTAAATCTGTTATAAGATAAGATAAGATAAGATCAACTTTATTGATCCCGCCGTGGGGAAATTCACGTGTTATGGCAGCTTACAACAATAGAAAACAGAATAGAATAGACAATATAGTGCAAAAAACAAGTGTGCAACCAATAGAGTGCCATAAGAAAAAGAAAAAAATAAACAAGGAGTATTAAAAAATTAAATATTAAATATTAAGAGACTGTATGCAGCTTAAATAACAAAAAGTGTATTATGGGAGAGACTGTAGGCCTATAATATATTGCTATGGCTATATACATATTTACAAGGTGGTGGAGGGGGAGATGATTGACTGGTTGTTGGGGGGGGGGGGGGGGGGGGTATTGCACAGTTCTATATCAGGGAGGAAAGATGAGGACTAGACTGTTGAGTTGAACAGTCTAACAGCGGTGGGGATGAAGGACCTGCGGTAGCTCCTTCCTACACTGAGGGTGACGGAGTCTGCCGCTGAAGGAGCTGCTCAGGGCCTCCACTGTCTGATGCAGTGGGTGAGAGGTGTTGTCCCTGATGGAGGTCAGCTTGGCTAACATCCTCCTCTCACCCACCTCCTCCACAGAGGGCAGTGGGCAGCCCAGGACAGAGCTGGCCCTCCTGACCAGCTTGTTCAGTCTCTTCCTGTCCCGGTCAGTGCTGCCCGCTCCCCAGCAGACCACAGCGTAGTGAATAGCAGAAGCTACCACAGAGTCATAGAAGGTCCGTAGCAGGGGCCCGCGTACTCCAAAGGACCTCAGTCTCCTCAGAAGGTGGAGGCCACTTTGGCCCTTCTTGTACAGGGCGTTAGTGTTGTGTGTCCAGTCCAGTTTATTGTTGAGGTGAACACCCAGGTACTTAAAACTGTCCACCATTTCTATGTCCAAGCCCTGGATGTTCACCGGTGTGAGGGGTGGTGCCTTCCTCCGGGGGTCAATCACCATCTCCTTCGTCTTACTGGTGTTTAAGCACAGGTGGTTACGCTCACACCAGTCCACAAAGTCCATGATGACTGACCTGTACTCCAGCTCATTCCCCTCAGACACACAGCCAACAATGGCTGAGTCGTCAGAGAACTTCTGGAGATGACAGCTGCTGGTGTTGTGGGTGAAGTCTGATGTGTAGAGGGAGAAGAGGAAGGGAGAGAGGACCGTTCCTTGGGGGGCCCCAGTGCTGCAGACTACCCCCTCCGACACACAGTTGCGCAGTCTCACATACTGTGGCCTGTCGGTGAGGTAGTTGATGGTCCAAGCAGTCAGCTGTTCATCCACTCCTGCACTCTTCATCTTCCCTCGCAGCAGCGTCGGTTGAATTGTGTTGAATGCGCTGGAGAAATCAAAAAACATGATTCTCACAGCGCTCCCAGCACTCTCCAGGTGGGACAGTGATCGGTGCAGTAGGTAGATGATGGCGTCATCCACCCCGATGTTCTGCCTGTAGGCAAACTGCAGCGCGTCCATCGCTGTGCTCACCACAGAGCGAAGGTAGCTGAGGATGAGCCTCTCCATGGTCTTCATCAGGTGGGAGGTCAAGGCGACAGGTCTGTAGTGGTTTGGTTCCTTGGGATGTGTGATAGGTTACCGCTGTTCATCTTCCCTCTCTAGTGATAACCTACATTATTAAATACATCATATAAGAGTGAATAATTACATTGAGTTCTACTAATGGATTAACTGCTACATCATTCTTAACCCTCCTATTAATCTTGGGGTCAATTTGACCCCATTCAATGTTTAACGTCTCTAAATAAATGATTGACATCATTTTTTTTGCTTCATATTTCATGACTTTTCCTAATTTAATGGGGACAACTGGGTAAACATTAAATGAACATGATGATATGTTCCAATGTCCTGTACACATTTTATACGCATCGGTGTTCCTTGGGGTCCATTTGACCCCAGGCTGTTTTAGCTGTATAAAACATAAGAAATATCAACATTTTACTATAACATACTGTGGAAGAATTTACGTATGTTACCTTAGGTATCTTGATTTGTTTACTGTTATCCCCTATATTGGTTATCCCCTATATTTCTTTAGATGCTGCTCTTTCTTAGGCCTTAGCATGTTGAGTCACACAGGGTGAGGCGCCGAGGTGTCTGGGTGCATGTCTTGTCGGGAAAATATGGTTCCTGTGAAGACATTGATAGTTCACACAACATAGGGGTGGAGCTAACATATAAAACTTGCACAGCGGCCTTCTAAACCATTTCTCTTGTTGCTCTGTGTGCTCTCCCTTTCTGCTCTCTCAATTGAAAATGACCTCTAAGAAAAGGTTTTCTGTCAATGAAGTTTTGTCACAGCTCTTTGACCATGAAAGTGACATAGAGGAGAATGTGTCTGAGACAGAGGAGAATGTTGAGGAGGACCCTGATTATGAGGCATCCTCCTCTGATGAGAATGAGACACTTAGGGCCGGATCTACTAAAGGTTTGCGTGTGTAAATATGTGTGCAAACTCATAGCACGCACAAATAAATGTACAAACTGATCTACTAACAGTGCGCACTGAGGACTGCGTCTTGCAAATGTGCAAAATAACACGCCTTATCCAGTTAGTACTTTTGCCTCAATGAATATGCAAGATGGGGCGTTTACACGCTATTTAGCAAAATACTGGGAGGAGAAAATGTAAATAGATTAATGTAGCACACGCACTGTGATCTATCAAACCTGAACGCAATTTCGTTGATGGAGACTGCGTCTGTATTTAATACGTTTCAAGGGAAGGTGCAAACGCCCTGCATGCGTAATTGTGCACGAATGGCTGCCGTTATTGTAGCGAGAAGGAGACATAGAAACTGCACTTGAACTGCACTTGTTGCTCAATGTTAGTTAGAGGCATCTCTTCCACCGTGCCCCCACCTGTTTTCTTTGCTGAGGTTTTATTATAAGCCAATTTTTCTTTTGTTCTTCGTCTTATATCTTGCCATCTTCTCTTAATTTCATCCGTTGTTCTTCTTGTTTTACCAACGACATTTACTTTCTCACAGATGATCTCCCATATAATGTTCTTTTTTGTCATATTCAGATTTTTTTGCTGTAGCTCATCCAAATGTTTATTTGCCTCTTCCACTAACACCTCTAATTCTATAGGCGCAAATTTCATTTTGCGCTTGCGGTTCTGTTGCCCATCCAAACTCTCCATGGTGCAAAACATTAAACACGCAAAACCCTCATTTAAATACTGCTGTCTCCACCACGTTTGCACCTGTTGTCATTTACGCACGCATTCTTAGTAAATCACCTGCAAAACGTCCATCAACCACACGTGCAAACTTTTAGAATGCACACGCAAATTAGTACCCTTTATTTGGGATCTTAGTAGATCCGCCCCTTAGTGTTGACCCTCCTGTTGTCTCTCAACAACCAGCAGACATGTTACCTTCCAAAAATGGAAAGTTATTATGGTCCGTCACCCCACCTGAACAACAGGGTAGACTTAGCACTGCTAATGTAATCAAAATGGTTCCAGGCCCCACCAGATATGCTGTCAGTCATGTCCAAGACATAAAATCAGCATTTGAGCTCTTCATAACACCATCAATCGAAAAGGATATACTTGAGATGACAAACGTAGAGGGGAGGCGAGTGTATGGAGACAGCTGGAAAGATTTGGATGTGACCCACTTGCAAGCCTACATCGGGCTGCTCATTTTAGCAGGTGTACAAGTCAAAAGGTGAAGCAACAGCAAGCCTTTGGGCTGCTGACACTGGAAGGGCAATATTTCCAGCCACCATGTCTCTAAAGACATTCCATGTTGTCTCCCGTGTCATACGTTTTGATAACAGAGAAACAAGGCAGGGCCGACGAGAGCGTGACAAACTTGCAGCAATACGGGTTCAGCGATTACCCTTTCTGTATAATCCAGGCCCCCACGTGACTGTGGATGAATGTCTGGTTGCATTTCGTGGGCGCTGTCCCTTCAGACAATACATACCGAGCAAACCGGCCAAATACGGTATCAAAATATGGGCAGCATGTGATGCACAGTCCAGCTATGCCTGGAAAATGCAGGTGTACACTGGGAAATCCCCTGTGAAAATAAAGGGCTATTTAGATAGTCAACAAAGAAATATAAAGTAGTCAGCAGGATAGCTCAAAAACATATGAACTAATTTCCATAAAATTTCGTGGCCTTGGGATTTTCGCAGACGATTATGTGCTTTCAGCCATAACCACGAAATTGGCGGAGAAAGTGACTTGATTCCAAGTCCTAATGTTTGCAGGGTCAAGAAAACAATTCAACTTAAAATGTAAGTCACGTGAATGATGTTTTTGGGTGTAACAACAAGTTGGAGAATTGTTCAGCTCTCTAACGTTAGAGATGCTTATATTACTAAACAAATACCCTATGCCAGAAAGCATGAAGGCCACAGTTGGGTGGGAGGCATAAGACAGCCGCACTTATACTACAGGAAGACGAGGACACGTTTGTCTACGTTTAACCTCAGATGCTTTTTATTAAAAAACAAAAAAGTAGAATGTAAAGGTTATTGGAGCCAGCCAGGAGTCACACCTAGAATCTTCTGATCCGTAGTCAGACACGTTATCCATTGCGCCACTGACTGTCATATCAGCCGATTACTCAATCTCACTATTAGCATGTTAGCAGGTCTGCCCAAACCTCCATGTGATATATGATCCTTCCAAAGAGGAAGGCTTGGGCCACTGCCAGATGCCAGCTCATGGGCTATGACAACATGAATTGAACTAGTTTATACAGACTTCTTAGCTGCTAGGAAGCTACTAGGAAGCAGTTGAGCTAAGAAGTCTGTATAGTTTGCATTTCTTGCTTTACATTCAACCGTAATAGCTGAAAGTTGATGACTATCCACCTTTGTGTTCTTAAATCTTAAAACAAAATAATTAATGGCATAATAAAAACAGTCTAATGAGTTTTGTTAAGGGGGTTGGTTACAAAAACACAGACATAATCAGATGTCACATAAAGAGTTTTTTCCCTGGATAAATAAAAGCACAAACATTCATTATTGAAACATAAAGTCTAAGTTGTTTTTTTTACTTCATGTAGCGCCATCCAACAGCACAATCACATACTGCATGATCTCTAGGCGGTGAAAAGACAAAACTACTAATGTTTTTGAGATTATTTCTAATATTCTCTTTTCTCTTTTATTGACACATTTTCAGTACAAAGTGATGTACTATCTACCCCATCCAGACACAACTTTAAAAATCTAATTGTGAATCAAAGCTTGTCAAAGTCATTTCATCCATCGACCCTTCCTTAAAGATGTGTTATGTTGATCAGTAATTATTTATTAATCTTAATCACATTGATTGATGGTTACAATAATGGTTGCAATGCTGATTCATAACAGCATGTTTCAGGCATTTGCCCTGAATGTCAAGCCACCTTCATGCTATCCCCAGTATGTTCTTAGCAGGTATATGGAAGCCATTACTAGTACAGCTCCTGATACAAACAGACATTTCCTGCAGGAAAAGACCCTTCCTGTTTCCCAGAAACCGTCGCCCACCTCCCTCTGCCGCCCCCTGTTGTCTGGAGTTGCCCTGACAGCTGTAGCCAGTCTCCTAAATATCCAAACGTTACAGAACACCAAAACTCTCCACATAGCTCGAAACAATTGATAAACCCCGGAAGTCGGTGCAGACCTTCGTACATAATATGGGTGTCCTCCCTCTCTGATGAAACCTATTTTGTCAAGGAGCTCTCTGATCTGATTGGTGTTTCCAGTCGTGATGTTGTCGAACACATGGTAACGCCCTCCACATTTCTGAACCAGTTTCTTCAGGTTCTCGTCTCCTCTGATGAAGTCCTCTATGTTGATGCCTCCCAGTCTGTCTCCGTGTGTGAAGAGCACTATGGTGTGGTCTCTGACAGCAGGACACAGCATCTTCTCCAGAGTCTCCATCCCTTTCTGCTCTTGTTCAGAAAGGCGTCCGAGCTGGAGGATGAGGAGGAAGGCATGGGGACCTGGAGCGGTGAGCAGCAAGGCGTCTTCCAGCTCCGCCATCACCTCCTCTTTAGAGAGCTCGCTGCTGGAGAGCCCAGGTGTGTCCACCACGGTCACTGTCCTGTCCAGCACTTGCCCTTCTCTCTTCTCACTTTTCAGCGTCACCGGTCTGAAACTTAATTTACAGATAAACTCCCTGCGTCCCAGGATGGTGTTTCCTGCTGCACTCTTCCCCACTCTTTCCTGACCTACCAACACCACTCTGAGGCTAGACCCTGAAAACAAGACACAAACAAGATATATGGATATATATGGGAATGAAAACAAAAAGTGCAATGAAGGAAAATATTACAATACACATTTTGATGCCACAAATCTTGATATGTATTAACCTATTTATTAAACCCTAATGATGAACATTAGAGAAGACAGAATACATTGGAATACATGAACCACAATTTCAGCCTAGTTTTCACCGTGGATTCACACTGCAAGCAAAACCATCAACAAGTCAATGGAAGTCCATTAATTTCCTATAGAGCTGAGAAACGATGTGTGGACGTTCAACAAGCTTGTCAGCTGAGAAATATTGTCCACTGCTGAACTTTTCTTGATTTCTGTTCTTCCTTGTTTCACTATGATGTGATTTAACTTCATGATCAATAATCTTCCTGCCAATTGCAACATGGATGAGTTGATTCCAGCCATTCAAAGCTTCCCAGTTCTCTACAAGTTTTATTTGAAGGACGACAGGAACAAACTCACTCTCTCACTGCACCCAGTCAGTCAGAATAGAGCGACCCATTAACCAAGGGGCTCCAGTGTGAACGCCCTATTAGTAAAAGTGATGGTTTTTGGGAAAAAGCACAAATAAATAAAACAAAATTAATTCAAATCTTTACTAGAATAATTTCCTTTTTTAATATTTGGGGTATCGCTCAAATAATGACTAACTTAGAAATATTAAACTTTACTGTTTGGGCACTCCTGAAAACTTAATGAAACCCACACAAAACTCCCCCCGCAACTCCCCCTACCACGCTCCTATTGGACCTCCACTGCAGCTCCCACTCCACTCCCACTACACTCCCCAGTCAGTTGAAGAGCCCAGGTCCTGATGAAAATTATCTTCCCCACTTGTTTTCTTGATTTTTCGGATTCCTCCCCCCTCCTTCCCTTCAAGGTCTTCCCCCCTTTCTTTTTATTTTGTAAAAGGGGCCCTTTTTTTTCAAAACCCCTTTTTT